>ML789279.1:229033-250664 GCA_009831015.1 Picea engelmannii
AACAACAATGGCTTATTAACTAGGTATATTAGTGAAAAATGATATGTATACATCTTAAAGTGTGAGCCCATAAAATAATGTCTAAACTTATGCAATGCATGCACCAATGCTAATCCTTCATGTTCTATATTAGTATAATTCTTTTTTGTAGTTCACAACTTCCTCCTTGCAAATGCAATGGGATTATCTATATCTCCTTCTTTTGGATGAGATAGAATGATGCCTAATGCTATATATGTTGCATATACGTGAACATGAAACTCCTTCTTCCAATATAGAAATATCAAAATCGAAGCGGTAACCAATTTCTTCTTCAAAGTATCTAAACCTTTCTAACATTCCTCGTTCCATTGAAATTTTTTCTCCTTGTTTAGTAATATTTCCATTGAAGTTGTGATCAATTCGTATCCCCTAATGAAATCCCTATAATACCCTGTATGACCCAATGTTTCTCATAACTGCTGCACTGAAGTAGGCGGTGGCAAGTCAACAATCACAACAATCTTCACAAGATCCACCAATAGTCCTTTCTTACACACTACATGGCCCAGTAAGATACCAAATGGGGCACATAAAATGCACTTCTTCAAATTCAAAGATATCTGAAAAATGCCTACACCTATCCAACATTAAGCACAAAGTCTCATCATGATCTTTCAACAATCTAAACACCATCCAATCATCTAATTATACTTCTAAGAACTTATGAATGAATTCTTTAAATGTTGCTACAACCACTCTAGAGAATATTGTTGATGCATTCTTCAATCCAAACGACATCATTGTGTACTTGTAACATCCTCATTATATAACAAATGTAGTCTTATATCTATCTATCTTATTATACACCACCTATTCATCTGTAAGGTCTCTGTTTCACTAGATTAACATCTGGTTTCAAGGGGATCTTCATCTCTCCTAAATCCCCAACAATCCCTTTCATATATGAAAATGTGGTCGGAAATAGGTCTTGATATTAGTGCAATAAATTAGTTATCTTCTCAACAGTTTTGTCAATCCAATAGTCTTCTATGTTTGCAAATTTGGTCTTGTCTTCAATACCAATATTTACTTTGTGCATTCTCAATGGATTTGTATATACGATTGATTCACGTTATGGACCTTCTATTGCACGCTCCCCTTCAGTTTCAAGTATTTGCACATTTCTTGTATCTTTCTCTTCCTGGTATTCTTCAACAACATTATAACAGTGGAAAACTTGTTCAACTTTCATTGTAAATCTATGTGCGCTACATACAGGTAGTAGTTCTATCAATTATTCTAATGTAAAAATCTTATCCTTGATAACTTGCAAGGTTGAGTCATTTAAAGGAGCATCATCTTCAAACCCAAAGTTTGCCTTGGAGTTCTGAGTTAATTATTCCTAATCTGCAGTTTCTTTGCGCACTTCTAGTTATAAATACCAATTCTATGGGATCGTACTTTCTGATACAAGTAAGACTCATTTTTTTAGGTTGAATATCAATGGTTTAGATTTACCCATAGGCTAATTTTATGTTTGTTGAGTGACGATATTTAAATGGGCATAACTTTTTCTACACGTGTTGGAGTTGGGTCCAATATGATACCTCGTTGGAAAGGTACCAAACAGAGGAATGTGGTGGAAGAGGTATCCATGCTATAAAGGTGACATAAGTCATCAGAAAAATTAGAAAACAGTAGACCATGGATTCGGGAGAAGAAATGGCCATGCAAACTTTAGGAGTCCATATTCAGGGCTACGAGCAATGAAATCAGACCCAAGTTGGATCGATGTAAAGATGTTGGAGAGGAGACTAGGCTGGGATAGAAAGTGATAGTATATTGAAATAATAAATGGTTCAAAAATGTAAAACATAGAAGAAACATGAATTCAGATAAAGAACTAACTATGTATACTTCAAACAATCATATCCCAAGCTACAAGCCATGAAAGATGAGATGGAGGAGAAGAAGACATAATAATATCGCATAGCATGCCAAAGATAGAAATACCTAGAACGACTCAAGAAATTTAGAAGATGAAGACAAGAGGTAGAGTGAATGATATTTTTAAATAGATATCATTTTTAAGCTACCATAGGGAGAATGTAACCACCCAAGGGTCTATTCATCTTCCATTTGTAACTCCCACATCTAAATTTTCTAAAATGTACAAAGAAATTGGGAAAAATTGAAACAAATAGTCATGAGAGATAAAGAGTCTTTCTTGTTTTATAAAAGAGAACTATTCGAATGTAATAGGGGAATTTTTCCCTTTGTAATGAAAGATGGTACTTTTACTTTTGAGTTAATAAAGAGAAGAAGACATTTTGAAGTCATAACGTTTTGCAAATTATTGTGGGACTATTCTACACTTGCATTTGTGGTTTACGTTTTTTGGGTATTGATCATGTGAACTATTTTTGTACTTAGTATCTAGAATTTTTATGTTATTGTGATTTATAATGAGTGCAGGGATGATGTTATAGATATTATCTTCAACTATTTGGAATGATTTATGTAATATTAGTGTTATAACATACTTTTGGATGCCATGAACTATTTATGTTGTCAAAGTATCATTTTACGTCATTCTCATCTATTAGTTTTTCTCCCAGGATAGATTAGAATTAGTTAGGATTAGATTACTTTTATTCCATTTTAATTAGTCCTAGGATTAATTAGAACTCTTTGTGGGGGAAGTTCATTTTCTTTTCCATTTTTCTTCTTTTAATTTTGATCAGCAATGAGACCCATATACTCGTCGAAAATGCTACACAAAACAAGATTAGGTCTAATTAGGACCTACCATCAGGCATTCTCCCTTACATGCTTGATAGTCCATTCAGACATGTCAACAAAAATGGTACTAGAAGGAGGGCCAAATGACAAGATAAGTCTATGGAGTCATTATCGTTAATTTTTGTTTTAATTTATAATGGCTCCATCCCATATCCCTTTATGGAGGTGGTTTTTTGGTACTGTACTTCCCAAACCTCCTAGAAATATTTTACATTTCTTGTCACAACTAAAATTTGATGGAGAGGGTGAAACCTTTGCATCTGCATATGCTTCAAAATTCTGAAAATTTTATTATTCTCACAATATTACTAATGGAAGCGTCATTTGTAGGCTAATCACTCTCACTTTTGTTGGCTGGGTCAAGATTTGTTGCAAGACTTTGTCAACTGCCTCTATTCACACATGGGAACAATTTATGCGTGAATTTTTGCATGCTTTCAAATTATGATTATGATAAATTGTGTGAAGAGATTTTAGAGCTTAGGAAGAATGAAGATGAATCTCTTCAAGATTTTGTTATAATATTTACTCATCTTTCCTATAAGTTTCCTTTGGATGATAGGCCCTCTAACAATGATTTAATTTCATGTTTAGTTTATCTTACCAATGAAACATATGAACCATCGAATGAAGAATATAAACCATGTTTTAAAGTTCCTTTATATGTTGATTTGGATTTAAATGAAAATGTTGAAAATGCTAATGGATTAGTTAGACTCCATGTATCTAAGTCTTTCTTTACTATGGGGGGTATAAATCAGATAGAGAATTCTTTTTTGGAAGAAGAATATGTATCCTCTCACCACTCCATGTCTCCTTTTCTTCTTTTTGATGAAAAAGAGCCTCTTTTGTTGTAAATTCAAGTTCATATTTTTATATAGTTAACCAAGAGGTGTATTTTTTTATTGATAATGGGACACTTTAGGTCACCCTGATGGTTATGTCAGGTTCTCATTTTCCTACCTCATATTTTTCATCACAAGGAACGGAAGAGAAAGATATGGAGAAAACTTTAAATGATGATCACTTTATTAATGAAGAAAATATGGACAATAGTGAAATGAATTATTCCTCACACATGGTTAAAATGGAATTAAGTTATGTTGATTTAGATTATCCTCATGTTACGCATTCTCCTAGTATAACTAATATAGAGAAAATATGTTTTCTTATTGTTGATGAATAATTTGTTGAACCTTATTTTTCTAATGCTTATTGTGACGTGCTCCTCTCTTCTCACCATGAGTATGATATGAAGTATATTTTATATTCTCATATTGTGCAGAAGGAAGACAACCACAATGATCTTTGCATTCAAGGAGGAGAAATGGACATACAAGACACACCTCTTCTATCACAACAATCCACATATAACTTGAAAGAGGAATACCATGTGGTGGAAGAACATGTTGACTTTGAAATCATGCCTAGTGTGTAGCCTATCCATTCACAATAAGTCAGCCATGCTCTTAAAGAGGAGGAACTACCATCCAAAGAGTCACTTTATGAAAAAAATTCTTGTTATAGAGAGGCTTTTAATTCTCTTAATTCTTCCACTTATTATTATTTGTATGTTGGTCTCTTTGATGGTTTAACTTTGCAGGAAACCACTACCATATGATTCAAATAAACGCAAAGGGGATGACCTTTTTTGAAATACTTGACAGGGGAAATGTACATATGGAATATAGAGAGAACAAGGCCTCTTCCCATGAACTAATTAAAACCAAGACTTATAATGTTGTTTCATGGGATGAAGAGAATTCTGTAGCAAATGTGTATCAAAGGATGCCTTTTTCTTTTTATTTTTATTTTTTGATAAATAGAGAATATTCTTGTTCAAGTATCCCTTTACTTGATATTTTTGATACTAGTGGATCTCACCATTGTTTTGAATATATCTCTCATACCATGGTTGGTACTAGACCATGCCTATCATTTGATTTCACTATTCGATCTCAATTTGATGGTTGCTTGAAGTACGAGTTTGTGGAGGATTACCAAGACAATGAGGAACTTCAATCTGCACCAATGGTTGTGACAGACCCACATTATTTTAGTTTTCCTTCAAGGATGAAAAACTTTATTAGCATGAAGATTACCTCACGAGCACACTTTACACAAGTTATATTCATGGTTCTTATTTGCTATGCTACTTTCCATTGAACTCCCTCCATGAATTCTATGATAATAATGCAAGATCTCATGATAGAATTGAAGAATGGTTGGAGAGATCCTACTTAGATATATTCTCCATGAATCATCACTGCCACATTTCTAATATAGTGGATAGAGTTTATCATGTTTTAATTTTTCCTATCTTTACTCTATTTGTATTCCAAGATCTATTTCTAATATTTTGTTATGAACATGTGTTTGTAGGCTTGGAATTACAAGGATGACTACATTGGAATTGAGACTTTACATAGCTCATTTTTATTCCATTTGCAGCGTGGGATAGGAGTAGAGTAAAACATGCTAGTATATCTTCTTTTCATGACTCGCCTTTTCTTTCTAGCTTGTTAATCGATTTCATGTTTTCCTTTTCACTTTATTTTTTGTTGGTTAAACAGTGAATGCAATTCTCATTCAATATGGAAATAAATAGAAGGCTTGACCACTAATTTTCTCGTCAATCAATTTTTGAATTCAATTTTATATATGGGAAAAATTTACTTCATCTCATCCTCAATTTTTCTATGTGGTGGATAATTTTCAGATCATTGATTTTGTGAATATCATTTTTGAAGCATTGGGTTATCTCACAAGTGGGATATTTTATAAATGATACTATTAATTACCTCTTGTGATGAAAATGGACATTGAGATGCTACCCATACTCATATTTATGTAATTATGATCTACAAAAGTTTGCTTAATTAATATTCCTATGAGTAGTGGGCTTAATGTCCTACATAGTAAATTGAAAGTTTAGGTGACTGAAATATGCACCTCTGAAATCCAAGCCATTGCAAATCCTTGGAATATCATTAGAATATTATTTGGTCTTGGTTTTGGAGTTAACCAAATGGTTTATTTCACAATGACTCGTTTTTTATCACTTTCAGCCAACATGATTTTTTTGTATAAATTTTTTTAGCATAGAGAACTTAGCTAACTTATATTTCATTTGAGTTATTTTCCGTCAGCACTTTTAGTTTTAATTTCTTGGAATTGGATGCACATGTATTATGCTTTGTTAACTTAGTTCTTAAAGGAGGATTTACATATATTATCTTGCAGCTCCCTTCACCCAAGTTTCATTTGATACACAGTAGCAATAAATGTAATTCTTTTACACTATCTGAAAACACGTTTTGACAATTATGGACAACATGGTCATTTAAATATCTTTGTGATATATTTTTCAGGAAATTACTTGGGAACCAATATTTTCTTTCCTAAACTCACTGATCGACTAAAGAATCAATGTTAGAATTGTCCATTCAATGGGTTTTAAGACCTGATATTTTCTTGAACAATATCTTTTCATCCTTTGTGTTTGTTGATTTTGGGTCACTCGTTATAGTTACATTCTTGAGTAATCTTATGTTTATCATGGTTGAGAACTATAAACTTCTCTCATGTTGAATCCATTCAAATCCTTAGGATTTTTAAATATTTTGATGGAACATCTCCATGCAACTTCTAAGATACTAATATTATAGTTCTCAACATTTGTTTTCATTTCATCCATGGCAATAATTTTCAATATGTGAACTCCTTGAGGGTTGTAACTTGTAAATATAATGGGACCCACATTATTCCACATTCCTTGAACACAAAATCAGTTGATTCATAATCAGGACAGATAAACATATTTGGGTCATATTCTATTTGGATCTCTCTTTCTCATGAGCTTGTTGATTTTTTTTTCCATATTATATGCCCCATTATTTTCAATGGAAAACCTATCTAGTAGAGAGACAAGTTACACACTCTTAGTTTCCATTTCACTTTCCTCTTATTCTATGCAACATGTAATTTCAAGGAAGTGAAATACAAAAAATTTCCACTTGGAACACTCTTGGGAACTTGAGGATATCATTTTCATGGACTTTCTCATCATGTCAATCTTATCGCCCATTAGAAATCCAATCCTACTCACTTCAGTTAATTTTGATTTTTAATTATATCTTTCATTTGATTTGGTGAAGTCAATACATCTAGGTTGTGACTTGGGATCATTTGTACCCTTTAGGAGTATCTTGATTTCTACCTTTTCATAATGTTTTCCTCTTTCCTCTCACAAGGTTGAAGATAATCATGCTAATGCTTCACATCATTGTCATTAATAATTAGATGAAACATATACCTCGGGGTGCAATGTTGATAATCTTTGAATTATATTTTTATGACTAAAGTTTGTAGGTGGAATGGTATCTGTAGAAGATAAATGAAATTGAAATCTTATGAAAATATCTATTTCATTTGATTGATTCTGATCACAGGAATGAGACATAGTGTCTAAGGGATCCAAACCTCACAACAACCAATGACACTAAGCCTTATGTTGAAGAAAATATGGTGGGAAAACACATAGTGCTCATATCTCAGGAAGAAGGCTGTGATATTTGAACTAAATGGAGCAACAAATGAATACTTGATGATAGCATTGCCATTTGCATAAATTTTATGACAACTCACTTAGTTTAAGTTTACATTAACTTAGTATGCTCTTCCTAGAATTAGTTTAATTATGATATTTATTTTCTTTTTAGTTAATTCTCATTTCAGTAAGTTAGTCATTCAAAGGAAGAGTTTCTCTCAAAATTTCTAAGAGTTGATCATATCATTCTCTTATGTTATGAAGGTTCGGGAAATGGTTTGTGCAACCAACAACTCGAGATTTTTTCTCTTTAAATGAAATAAAATTAGGGAAGCATTAATATGAACTTGTTTGCTCAAATTTCGTTGCAACATTGTTTGATTAATGAACCAATATTGTCACCAATCCAACAACTAATCGGAAATATCATTTTCCTCATTTATTTATCTGCATATTTTTTTCTTATCTAGTTGATGTTGGGATTCCTTTACATGACTATTTTGATGACCTCCATAAATGTCATCTTTTTCTCTTTTCCATATCAAATTGAATTATTTGGATCTATGCAGTTAATGATTATCTTTTATAGCAAAGAGAAAATGGCGCTTTGGTGAGAAATATGAAATGTGTCTTCTATTGAAAAATTGATTATCCACAAGTTTGAAAAGGAAATACTTTTGTCACAAAATCTTGGGAGATTATGGGTTTGTGGAATGTTTCATGGGATGTAATTTTTAGAAAATATATTTCGATTAAATCTATATATTAACCCTTTTTGCTAGATTCCTGAAAGATTGTTTTATTGCATTGAATGAAAGAAATTGCAGGTGACAGTTGGATTGGAGGATTGTGTTTTTAATTTTCACTAGATTATCAATTTTCCTTCATTTCATATTTTTACTCTAGGAATTTTCCTTCATTTCATATTTTTACTCTAGGATTTTTTCTATTGGGTTTGATGTTGAATGGTTAACATCTCTTGATTGATGATTTCCCTTGACTTACTTTCTGATCTTTCATAAAAAATATTTCAATGTTGTTGCACCATATTTGTTGCTTGATGTTGGATTACATTTTCATTTTTAGCCAATTTTCATCCTTTTGATGAATGACATTCTAGCTTCGAATTTCTTTTAGTTTAGTTTTCCTTTCCACGAATTGACTTCTGATTTTAGCGTTGGATTTCTTCTTGTACACATTGATTCAATATTTTGTTTTGATTGTTGGTATGTTCCCTGAGTTGAATTGAATTCTTAGTCTGCCTTGAGGATTACTCTTTAAAATTTCAGTGAGGGGATTGTCCAATTCTGGTCACATACTGAAGAAATTTTTTACAGTTCATAATATGCACGAGCTTCTCTATCTGAATGTGCATTCAAGAATTTCTTAGTTGTAGGTATGGACTGATAGTTGTGGTGGAACACATGTGTTTTTTGAGCATACCATGATAATCCATAAGGATAGGAAAGTTTCTATCTATGTTTTTCTTTGAGCTCCAACCACTTCACACTAATAAAATGGCCAATACTATGATGGTTTTTGGGGAGACCTGTGCGTTAAAACAAAATGCATAACATATAATCAGTGAATTATATATATATATATATATATATATAAGGGTGAGCATGTTATGAAATAAAAAAGGAAGTTGAAAGAACTATTAATAGTGTGGAAAGTAAAAGTAAACATGGTGGGGATATGGACATCTGCTAGCAGTGGGGCCATGCTTGTATGGTACCGAGGAAACTTCATCAGAGATATGAACGCTCGATGGCAGCAAAGCAATGCTAGGAAAAGAGAGATGAGGAGCACACTTATGTAGATGTTTTCTTGTTAATAAAAATGAAAACCCATGGTTGAACCAAAACCAATCTGAAGTGTGCAATCAGTAAAAGAATTTATATCACTATTTGAATCTTTGAAAAAGACATGTTAGATTACAAGTACTAGAAATATTGGGTTATATCTTTTAGAATTTTGACATCATTGTGGTACCAATGACTATTGGAAAATTGATTGTAGTCTTGTTGAGATTATATTTAAAACTCAAATATGAAGTAATGACCCTAGAATTCTATTGACAGAGATAATTGGTTCTTCTAGTGTGTCACCATTTGTTGTGGTTGCAACAACCACCCTTTACTTTTTATTTTATAAGCAAAGGAAGAGGCCCCCCCTACTAAAATTTCAAACCCATTGCCTAATCCTATACTACTTGACCCTAATGTTGTTTCTTTTTCTACCTTGAGGGATTTGGGGGTCTTATATTGATTGATGATTGTCTTTGATGGGTGTTGGTTTTTCCTTTTGATTTGATTATTTCAAATGTCTTCATGTTGCTTCTTGACCTATGATGTTTTTGTTGACATTTGTATGATGGAATTGATGTGTCATATTCTAACGTTTTGTTGATTCCAATGTGCTTGGTGATCTTATGCGGAAACATGATTTGTTCTATTGTATGTCTTGAATGAGTTTGAGGTTGATTATTTGTTGATTGACTAATTCCAATTTTGCATCCTCTTTCTGGCATGCTATGATTAATGTATTCAACTTTTAAACTCTCACATGTAGATATTGATAGTCTATTTCGAATTGGAACATATAGTTTCAGATACTCATCTACAACCACCATGTTATTGTTGAAGAAACCTAATATTCTTTTCTAAATTGGCTTAAAGGAAGGGAATATATTTTTTATAGTATTGGCAAGTCTTCTTTGATTGTATGGTTGATCTCATTCCTCTATTTTGTAGGAGCAGGTTTGTAGATCTTGGATTCTCCTTACTGGGAAGCAGCTTATCTTCGCTTGCAGTTACCTTGAGGTCCAAAGCCCCCAAGGCTAACAAACCTGCCTTTTCTGTAAGCTTGTCCCTGAACCTCTTTATATTGATTTATATAAAGTCTTCTTTTGGTCTTACCCCTTGCCAAGATCTATTCCATAAGTACATTCATATTCCCAGTTGTGATTCCTTGCCATACCATTGACTGACACCTCTTGTTTATCTGTCACATTCACGCAGAGTGGCCTGGCATAAATATATTTTCCCTGACCTAGTTGTTTTCCCGCTGAGATGTTTATATTGACTAGATTAACCTGTCATGTGTGCTTGGCTGGAGTCGATGTCCTATTTCTACTCACCATAAATATATGCACCCTATGAGATGTTTATATTGACTAGATTAACCTGTCATGCGTTCTTGGTTGGAGTCGACGTCCTATTTCTACTCACCGTAAATTTTGATGTTAAATCATCACACAAAGCGTCATCCTTTGTCCTTCTTTGCTTTCACTTCACCACAGCTTAATCGCCATATCCGTGGTCACCTATGCCTCAATCCTCTCCATGATTCCTAGTTTTTCGAATCCTACCCTATACACTATTTTCTAAATTGTGGCCCGTAGGTGCAAGACATTGACCGACGAAACCCTAAGGGGGCATGGAACCTAGGCTTGTGCAATTTTGACTTAATTTTCTAACTTGTGATTTAATTTAATTTAATTTTTATGTTTCTTTATTTTTGTAAATATTTTTGTATAAATTTTATTTTATACTATGTATATTAATTTAATTTAATTTATTTTTATTTTCCGATGGTTTTTCCTTAATATTATTTCAAGTATTTCCTTTTACCTAAGACAAAATGTACTCATGTTAAACATTTTACATGGGGTAATTTTCTTTTTTACAAAGCTAAACTAATTTGGATTAAACAAACAAACCATTTGTTACTTTTTTAACTAAAACCTAGGGTGTAATATACATTTTTCTATCCATTCATTTTAATTTTGATTTTCATTATTTTGATTCTCATTTTTTTAATTTAATTTGTTTCCCTAACCCTATATGTATATACATTTTATTTACCCTTTCATCCCCCCCACCTCACACACTAGAAACCTCACGTACTACTCCAAGTCCTATTTTCTAGGATTCCCTATATTTTAAGAAGGATTCCCTATTTTCAAGGATTTCCTATTTTTAGGAATTTCCTAATTTTTAGGAATTTCTTCCTACCCTCCCCAAATGGAATGGGAATCATATGGTCCTCATTCAAATTTGTATTGTTCCTAATTCCTTAAAATTTATGCCATATTATATCATGAACAAGTTTTATTGGAAAATTAATTTAATATATGTGTGGGAAAAAGATGTGTCATAATATTATTTAAATAACTCATGAACCTGGCCTTAAGTTTAAAGTTGGTCGAGATTCAATCACCAAAAAGGATAGTTGGGAGTGGATCGTCGATGTTGTCGTCACTGAATCCACTCAATTTTACCACACTTACCATTGTAAAATCCCAATGACGACATATTTGTTGATTAAGGTTGGTTGTCATTGATGTCAACCCTTGAAGAAAGTTCGGTAGCACAAAGGTTTGGGTAATGGACCCATGTTTGTTTGATTTGAAGATGACTCATAATTTCCTTGTCATGGTTGATAAGAAGTACAAATGGATGAACTCCAAAGTGGTCCCCTTATGGTGAAAGCCCTCATAGGAAGATGCTTTGTGGATTGAGTTATCCGAGAAGTATGGTTAGAGAACCCATGCTTAATTGTGGAATAATGAGATGAATCTTAATGAATATTTCAGTGAAACTATCCTATATGGATAGTGCTTATTATGCCATTTCCGGTGGTATGTGGAATGTCACATAACTCCTCATGGTTAGAGAGTTATGGCCATATCAAGTTGGAGAACCCTCATGAGTTATATAGAAGCCCCCAAAAAGTCAAAGTGTTTGCAAAAGAAATTATTTAAATAATAAAGTTAATGGAGAACTCCCTAAAATAAGGAAAGTGGGATGCTACATGAAAGTATAAATACAAGGCAAGGCTCTCTCATTTATCACACTTGAATATCATTAAATATCTATTTTTGTGAAAGGTTGTTTGGGCAGGTATTATTGATAGAGAAAATTTGCAGCAGAAAAAGTGCGGCAGAAAAAGTGTGGCAAGAAAACTGCAGAAGAAAAAGTGTGGCAGAAAAAGTGCGGCATAAAATCACGGCAGAAAAAGTGCGGTAGAAAAATTGCGGTAGAAAAAGTGCAGCAGGAAAAGTGCGGTAGGAAAAGTGCGGCAGAAAAATCGCGACAGAAAAGGTGCCCAGCAGAAAAAACGCAACAGAAAAATTGCGGCAGCAACATGGTTGGGGTTTATTTATGAGAGATATGGCACATCTTGTTTGAGGTATGTTTTGTGAGCTAGGGTTTAGATCTTGATATGGTATTGGATGTTCAATATTGCTGCATATACAAGATTTGTTGAGGGATACAGTTGGTATTTGGCATATGGGTATTGGTCTTTTGGATGTGATGTGTTGCTAAATTTATTAGTTCAGCTTGAGGATACATAACAGTGAGGTTGTGGCACATGGTTTGATATAAGGGTTTATGGTATTTGGTTTATGGATAGAGTGATGAATTGTTAGATAACTTTTGTTGGTTATATTGGTGTATGTCTTTGGTATATGGTCGAGGTACATGTTGGGTACATGGTTGAGACACGTAGTTGATGAGTTGGCAAATACATGAGGTTTATAGTTGATGAGTTGGCACATACATGAGGTTTATAGTTGATTATTTGGCACCTACATGAGGTGTATATTTGATGATGTTGGTACATCTTGATGAGTCAAGGTTGATGCATGGTACATGTTGGTTCAGGTTTTTGGTACAGGTTGTTTGGCGCAGGTTGATTGGTACAAGTTGTTACAGGTTATTGGTACAGGTTGACAGTGGAAGTGGTTGATTCAGTGATAGTGACAGGTTGTCTATATTTTGCATTTATATTTCAGGGCGGTTGGATGGGGCAAGGAAAGGTGGTTGTAGTCACCTTCCGGTTGTAGCTGGAGAACTTAGGGGGTTGTAGCCTCCTTCTAGTTGTAGCTAGAGAATTGGGGAGTTGGAGCTTCCCTCGGGTTGTACCCTGAGAAACTAGGGGGTTGGAGCCTCCTTCCAATTGCAGCTGGAAAACAAAGAAATTTGGTGCTTCCAATGAATGTAATTCTTCAAGACATATAAGAAAAATAATTCCGTGGTTTTCTCCCACTTTGGATTTCCACGTAAAAACATCGGTGTACTATGTATGGGTATGATTGCTCATTTGTTCATTGTTTACTTACTATGCAATTATTGTATGATAATTATATACAGATATAACACTTGCATTATATGGTTAAAAAGGATTACATTTCTCTATTACTAATTCCCCCCCGCTCAGTAATCCAACAATTGGTATCAGAGCCAGGTTCCTTGAGAAATCAAATTAACCACTGAAAGGAAGATCGTGGAGAGCAACAACTTGTATAAAAATGGAATACCACAGTTTGATGGACAAAAGTATGCATTTTGGAGCATAAGGATGAAGACATATATACAGGCACAGGGATTTGAAATTTGGCAATCAATTGTAGATGGATACACAGTACTAGTAGTTCCACCAACAAATGAAAAAGTAGTGAAACTCGGTCATAATAGTTCCAAAGCCACAAATGCACTTCTAAATGGTCTTAGTGAAACAATATTCACCAATGTTGCACATTGTAAATCCGCTAAAGACATTTGGGACAAACTTCGAAATATTTATGAAGGGTATTGAAAAGTCAAAGAAGCAAAGCTTCAAACTTACAGAGGTCAATTCGAACAACTTAAGATGAAGGAAGATGAGAATATTGCATCTTTATTTTTACGAGTTGATGAAATAGTAAATGCAATCATAGGATTGGGAGAATAAATCGAAGAATCTGTGATTGTTCAAAAGGTACTAAGATCTCTTCCTATGAGATTTGACCCCGAGATATCAGCACTAGAAGAAAGAGCATATATGAACTCAATAAGCATGGACGAATTACATGGAATCTTCACAGCATATAAAATTAGAACTGAACAAAAAAATACAGATACAAAAGAAGGAGCCTTCAAAGCATCCAAAAATTCAAAGAAAAAAAAAAGAACTTAGTAGCAACAGTGACGTCTCGGAAGATGATGAAGAAGTGGCCAACTTTGTCAAAAGATTGAACAAGGGAACCAATGGCATGTATAGAGGTAAGCTTCCTTTGATTTGTGTTAATTGTGATGGTATTGGTCATTTTGCTAACAAATGTCCTCATAAGAAAAAGAGAAATGATGAAGGTTACTCAAATAGCAAACAAACATATAAAGGAAAAAGAACCACAAATAAATTTTTCAAGAAAAGCTTATGCACCAAAGAAGACATCTCATCATCAGATGAAGATGAATTCAACGACAGTGAGATAGAAAGAGTTCTATTCATGGAAGTAGAAGAATGTGATAAAGAAGACTCTAAATAAGAATATGAAGAAGCCAAAGAAGAATATGAAGAGGCATAAGTTGACTACCGAGAAGAATTGATGTGTGTCATATAAGTTATCAGAAGAGAAAAGAATAAACACAAGAAACTACAAGAAGAACTAGATAAGAAAGAAGACACTCAAGAACTAGAATAAATAATCACAAATTTGAAGGTTCAAATAGAAGAAGAGAAAAGAATTGAAGAAACACTCAAATAACAACTAGAATAAAAAGATAGGATCATTGGAAATTTGGAAGTACAGATTGCCACATTAAGAAAGGATCTTGAAAAAACAAATATGCAGAACAACTCAAAGTTTTTGGATGACATTATCAGCAGTCAAAAAAATCACCATGACAAGTCTGTACTTGGACACAATCAGAAAAGAAAGGGATCAAGATCCAAAAAAACAGAGCAAGAAACATATCCAAAAAGATATGCATAAAAAATCAAAGGGGATAGCAATATCTACAAGGAAGATTACAGGGACACTCCTCCACCAAGAAGATTCAGATTTCAGAATCACCAACCGACAGATAGGCCTCAAGAAGAAGAAGAATTAATAAGTGTACGTCCTTTCAGAAGATGTTCAACTCCCAGGTATCAAACTATCTTTTTTTGTTTATGTTATGTATGTAATAATTTTGGACATAAATATGTGAATTGCAGAGATAACAACAAGAACATAAAAAACTTTGAAAGTCATACACAAAAGGGTTATCCAAGAAGGCCTAGTTAAACACAGAGAAGAAGTTACAACAGGTTTGAATACTTGAGCACTGAAGTGGAATGTTACAAATGTAACAAATTTGGACACATGGCCAAATATTTTAGAATGATAGTCCCTCCTAGAGAACTGTAATAGAATAACAACAGTCATAGATAAAAACCTCAGAAAAGGACATGGATAAGAAAGAAAAATCAGTATAGCAATGAATAATGCACACTCTCTCTACAATCTAAGCAAAAGAAACGTGGTTGGTATGTTGACAATGGTTGTTCAAAACACATGATATGTGATAGAGACAGGTTTCTTACTTTAAGAAAGGAAATATATGGATCAGTCTCCTTAGGAAATGATCATTCAACTAAAATCATTGGAAAAGGCATAGTCAGAATTGGGAACAAGAATACAAAGGAAGAAAATGTTCTACTAGTAGAAGATATGAAACATAATCTTCTAAGTGTGAGTCAAATGTGTGACCAAGGTCATAAAGTTACTTTAGATTCACATAAGTGTGAGATAAGAAAAGAAGGTTCAGGAAGATTGATTGCTATAGCTGCGAGAACTTCAAGCAACATATATGTGTTAAGTGAAATTGGAAATGAAAAGTGTTGTCTAGGAAAGGAAGATAGAAGTTGGCTATGGAACAGAAGAATGGGTCACATACATTTTGATAACCTTTTAAAAGTCAGCACAAGAGAAGCAGTCAGAGAAATGCCCCAGATCACGAAACCAACCAACACTTTATGCAACCATTGTCAAAAAGGAAAGAAAACAAAGACCAAAATCAAATCAAAGGAATATTCAATGACAAGACCACTGGAAATTGTGCATATTGATATAGTTGGACCAATTACAAAAAAGGGTTTAAAAGGTGAGAATACTTTATGTTATTAGTTGATGATTATACAAGAATGACTGCAGTTTTCTTTCTCAAGAATAAGTCAGAAGCTTTTGAAAACTTCAAGATCTACAAGGAAATGGTTGAAAATTAAATGGATTCAAAAATAAAATGTTTGAGATTTGATAATGGAGGTGAGTTCACTTAAAGGAATTTATGGACTACCGCAGTAGTCATGGAATAAAAAGGCAATTCTCTATTTCTAGGACACCTCAACGGAATGGAGTTGTTGAAATAAAGAACAGGATAGTACAGAAAATGGGTCGAACAATGCTAATGGATTCCAAATTGATAGATATTGTTTGGACATAGGCAGTGCAAACATCAATTCACATTCAAAACATAGTAATGCTCCGAAAAAAAACTGACAAAACTCCCAACAAGCTATGGAAAGGAAGACCAACAAATGTGAAGCACTTCAGAGTTTTTGGGAGAAAATGCTACATCAAAAGAGAATATGGAAGAATAGGAAAGTTTGACTCTCGTGTGGACAAATGAGTACTTGTTGGTTACTCAAGTACAAGGAAAGCATACAAGTGTTACAACATTAGATTGAACAAAGTTGTGGAAAGCATCAACGTAAGAATTGATGAAACAGGTAGACAAGAATTAAAGTAAGAATAAAATGAATCAATAGAACAAGTTTACGAAGAAGAAGAAAAAGATAAAAAGGAAGTAGAAGGGGAAGATGAAGAAGATCTGACAGAAGCAGAAGAGAAAGTTCATCAAGTGCCTCCAAAGACACCTAGAAGATGAGTACAGAAGAATCATCCTTCAGATCAGATTATCGAAAACAAAGATGCAGGAATTGAGACTAGAAGATTAATCCATTCACCAGAACAAACACACCTAGCACTCTCATCTACGATTGAACCAATATGTTTTGAAGAGGCTAGCAAGGATGAATTTTGGAATAAGGCCATGGATGAAGAATTGGATCAAATAGAGAAAAATGATACTTGGGAATTGGTTCCAAGACCAAAGGATAAGAATGTGATTGGCACAAAGTGGATATACAAGAATACATTGATTGAAGATGGACAGGTTACAAGGAGCAAAGCTAGATTGGTATGTAAATGATATGCACAGGTTGAAGGAATCGACTTTGAAGATATATTTTCCTCAGTTTCCAGAATGGAAGCAATTTGATTGCTTTTAGCTTATGCATGCTCCAAAAATATTAAAGTGTATCAGATTGATGTAAAATCAACTTTTTTGAATGGGGAACTTGAAGAAGAAGTCTACATTGAACAACCAGAAGGATTTCAGATGTCAGAAAATGTATATTATGTGTGTAAATTAAAGAAGTCCTTGTATGGCATAAAACAAGCTACGAGAGCATGGTACTCTAGACTGGATAAATATCTACAACATGAAGGGTTCATAAAAGGAAGTGGAGACATCAACCTCTACATCAAGGTAAGTCAAGATAGTATTTTGTTAATTTAAGTTTATGTTGATGATATTATTTTTGGTAGTGATGATGATAGGTTAAGCCAAAAAATTGCAAAGGATATGCAGAATGAATTTGAAATATCATTGCTTGGAGAACTATCCTTATTTCTAGGACTTCAGATACATCAAAGCCACCAAGGAATTTTAATTTCTCAAACCAAGTATATCAGAGAAATGCTAAAGAGGTTCGGAATGGAATATTGCAAACCCGTTATCACTCCCATTCAAACCGTTGCAAGTTAAGAAAAGATGATGATTCAAAGTCTACATATCAGAGGAAATACTTTTCAATGATTGGTAGCCTACTGTATGTGACAACATCCAGACCATATGTAATGCAGGCAGTTGGATAGGTGGCACGATTTCAAGCAGCACCAAAGAAATCATATGTATTAGCAGTGAAGAGGATTTTCATATATCTTAAAGGAACATAAGAGTTTGGATTATGGTATCCAAAAGGAAAGGATCTATCACTTATTTCCTATACATATGAAGATTGGGCAGGTTGTATTGATGACTGACGAAGCACCAGTGGAGAAATGTTCTACTTAGGTGATTTTTTAGTATCATGTCTAAGAAAGAAACAATCACCAGTATCTTTATCTACAACCGTGGAAGAGTATATTGCAGCAACAACATGTTGTAAATAGGTTCTTTGGATGAAACAAACTCTGACAGGTATACAGGTTGAGTATGATGAGCCCATTCAAATCTATTATGATAATACAAGCACCATCAGTATATCAAAGAACCCGGTGATGCACTCCAAGAAAAAGAACATTCCAATAAAGTATCACTTTCTACGGGAACAAGTTGCAAAAAAGAACATCAGAGTTGAGTATGTGGGAACAAAAGAACAAGTGGCAGACATCTTTACAAAACCACTTCCATGGGAAGCCTTTGAGTATATTTTCTAGAGACTCAGAGTTATTTCTACTTCAAAATAAATTATTTTGAATGCTTATCTTATATGTCTTATATGTACACGAGGAAGCACCATAAAGAGGACATTTCAGTGAGGGGGAGAAGCCCCAGATGGAAAGATACCTTTGACATTAATGACAAAGGGGGAGAGATTTATCAGATGCAGAGGACATATGCATGATTCCAGGGAGAGAAATGGTCACATAAATGTAGAGGACAGAGGCATGGTTCTAGGGGGAGCATGAGTGATATGCATCACATGATTTTAGTATTGCATCAGAGTGTTTCCATCAATGCCAAAGGGAGATATTGTTGATTAAGGTTGGTTGTAACTGATGTAAACCCTTGAAGAAAGTCTGGTAGAAAAAAGGTTTGGGCAATGGACCCAAGTTTGTTTGATGTAAATATGATTCATTATTTCCTTGCCATGGTTGATAAGAAGTAAAAATGGATGAACTCCAAAGTGGTCCCCTAATGGTGAAATCCCTCACAGGAAGACGCTTTGCAGATTGAGTTATCCTAGAAGCATGGTTAGAGAACCCATGCTTAATTATGGAATAATGAGATGAAGGTCAGTGAATTTGTCAGTGAAACTATCCTAGATGGATAATGCTTGTCATGCCATTTCCAGTTGTATGTGGAATGTTACATAACTCCTCATGGTTAGAGATTTATGGCCATATGAAGTTGGAGAACCCTCATGAGACATACAAAAGCCCCCAAAAATTCAAAGTGTTTGCAAAAGAAATTATTTAAATAATAAAGTTAATGGAGAACTCCCTAAAATAAGGAAAGTGGGATGCTACATGAAAGTATAAATAAGAGGTAAGTTTCTCTCATTTTATCACACTTGAATATCATTGAATATCTATTTTTGTGAAAGGTTATTTGGGTAGGTATTATTTATAGAGAAAATTTGCAGCAGAAAAAGTGCAGTAGGAAAACTGCAGCAAAAAAAGTGTGGCAAGAAAACTGCGGAAGAAAAAGTGTGGTAGGAAAACTGCGGCAGAAAAAGTGCGATAGAAAAATCGCCGTAGAAAAAGTGCAGCAGAAAGAGTGTGGAAGAAAAAGTGAAACAAAAAAATCTCGACAAAAAAAGTGCGGCAGAAAAATCGCGACAACAACATGGTTGGGGTCTATTTATGAGAGATATGGCACATCTTGTTTGAGGTATGTTTTGTGAGCTAGGTTTTATCTCTTGATATGGTATTGGATGTTCAATATTGCTGCATATATCAGATTTGTTGAGGGATACAGTTTGTATTTTTTTGTTGGTATTTGGCATATGGGTATTGGTCTTTCAATTATGATGTGTTGTTGAAGTTGTTGATTTATCTTGAGGATAAATAATAGTGAGGTTGTGGAACATGGTTTGATGTAAGGGTTTATGGTATTTGGTTTATGGATAGAGTGATGAATTGTTAGATAACTTTTGTTGGTTATATTGGTGTATGTCTTTGGTATATGGTTGAGGTACATGTTGGGTACATGTTTGAGACAAGTAGTCGATGAGTTGGCACATACATGAGGTGTATAGTTGATGAGTTGGCACCTACATGAGGTGTATAGTTGATGATGTTGGTACATCTTGATGAGTCAAGGTTGATGCATGGTACATGTTGGTTCAGATTATTTGTTGCAAGTTGATTGGTACAGGTTGTTATAGGTTATTGGTACAGGTTGACAGTGACAGGTTGACAATGGAAGTGGTTGATTCAGTGACAATGACAAGTTGTCTACATTTGGCATTTATATTTCAGTGCGGTTGGACGGGGCAAGGACAGGTGGTTGTAGTCACCTTCCGGTTGTAGCCGAAGAACTTAGGGGGTTGTAGCCTCCTTCTGGTTGTAGCCAGAGAATTGGGGAGTTGGAGCTTCCCTCGGGTTGTAGCCTGAGAAACTAGGGGGTTGGAGCCTTCTTCCAGTTGCAGCTGGAAAACAAAGTAAGTTGGTGCTTCCAATGCATGTAATTCTTCAAGATATATAAGAAAAAACATTCTGTGGTTTTTTCCCGCTTTAGGTTTCCACGTAAAAACACTGGTGTATTGTGTATGTGTATGATTTCTCATTTGTTCATTGTTTATTTACTCTGCAATTATTGGATGATAATGCTACATTGATATAACACTTGCATTATATGGTTAAAAAGGATTACATTTCTCTATTATTGATTCACCCCCCCTCTTAGTAATCCAACAATATTAAACCCCACTTTACCTTTTTAATACATCATTTTAATATTTGTTTTAAGAATTCGATACATTGACGTGATCATCGGAGAAATGCATTGAGGTGATCGTCAACGAAACTGAATGGAATGTGAAATTTAGAATGTGAACCCATAAAAATACTGACGACTACGTAGCTTAAAATAATAATTTAATATTTAAAAAAATAAAAGTCTTGTCACACCTGATCAACGAAAGGAGCTTATGAGGTGATCACCGGAAATATTGATCATCGAGTTGGGAGTGTTGCGTGAGGTATGAGATGGGATGAGATAAGTGGATCATTGGTGATGCATTGGGGGAGCCTTGGGTATATTATATTGGATTTTAATCCCTTTGGACTATGTCCATGCGGTGGTTGGGGGCGAGATTGTTATATAATTGTTTTTATTTTTTTTTAATTTTGTTTTTTCGTTTGTGTTTTTATTTATTTTATTTAATTGTGTTTATTTAATTTAATTTAATTTATTTCATTTCATTTTTAATTTTCATGGATTAAATAGTTTCTCGTAGAATAGATAAATAAGAAACATGAGTTGTTCTAATGGTTAAAAATGTGTGTTTATTTCTCAGAGGTCATATGTTCAAATCCATAGGGGGGTAGGGTAATTATCATTATTTCTAACCTAAGTAATTTTATTTTATTTTAAATAGTGGGGCGGTAATTCGTTTAGTTAATTTTATTTTTCTTTGATTATATATTAACTTTGTGAATAATTTTACTTATTTGTAGAATGATGTAAATAG
>ML789279.1:269206-288480 GCA_009831015.1 Picea engelmannii
TCATCCTTCTTCTCTTGTCCATTCAATACTTTAGAACTAGGGAAAGAGTAGTATTCTGTCTCAGTTTGTTCCAGATCCAGGTGGATCTGTGGAGATTGGTCTGTGTCCGCACTCACGAATTTATCCTAGAACACTCATCCAACCACAAAACCCATCTATATCATGCAGCGAAGGAGGTTATCACAAACACCCCGGATCATGAGATATGATGATCAATCCAGTCTATGGGAGAGTACGTCGGGTCGATTAAGGCAATAGAGGTTTATGATGCAGGAGTTAATGGAAGCAATTGATTGGGATGGAATCATCCTGAACATTATCATGGTTAGGCATGGGAAGAAACTTGAGATAGAGGATCGATAGGAGGCTACCTTCATTTGGTGGCTCTGGAATTTGTACTTCACTATTGAGATCACCAACTTTCTGAGGTGGGTGCCAAGGATTTTGTGCAGACTTCATACTAGATTTTCATGGAGCTTGAGTAGGGTTATTATGTTACCTCATAATAAAAAGGGTGATATGGTCCCTCATAAAAAGACACAGGCAGTCCTAGCTGCCAAGGATGTTGCAAGGAATCATTAGTATGGTGTTGACCTGATAGATAAGGAATCAATGCAAGCTATGGATGTCAAGGTGTGATAAAGTTGTGCCCATATGGAGAATGAGGATGTGTAGAAATGGTTTGGATATATTTTCCCTGACATGGGGTGCACCAGGAATAGGGACACTAAATTTTACATAACAATTCAACTATATTAGCATGTCAATTCCATGGTAGCTCAAGGTAAGGTGCCTTGGGAGAAAGACATTCAGAATCTGAAGCAGATGGAAGAATTAGAGAGGAAATCATGTTTGTTGATCACCATGGTTTCTTGGATCATGAATACGCAGTGAGGGGTCTTTCATATCACTAAGGGAAAGGATTCTCCTTCCAGTTCTAAGGCCCCACCAAAGTTGTTTCCCTGTGCTAGTGCTCAGTCCACTGAATCTCCTCAAGTTCATGTGCTTGATGAATGATGATATCTTCATAATTCAGGGATTTTATGGTCTGCGTTTACTATTTTTATTTATTTATAGTCTTAAGGAAAGTGGCATAAATTGGTTAGACATATTTTATCAAACTTAGTATGACAATATTTCCATTTTTGTCAGCTGACCCAATTTCCCTTTGGGTAGGCCAACAAATATTGGGTTATTTTTTTAAGACAATCTCATGGCTTCTATAGCTATCTGAAAGTATATTTTTCCACTTTATGAATAGAAACACTTCTTCTTACTTACAAAAAAAAATCTAAAGTTTAATATGAAATATAAATAACAATAGAAGTAATGTAAGGAATCCAATTTTTAGTGGGAGATTTGGTTCAAATTCATGTAAATTTGATTTTACATACTTTGTAATAATGTTTAAAAAAAAATGAATATACACATTCAATGTATTGAATTCAACTTTGTTTACTCTCTCATTTTGGAAAATCTCGACCTTAGTGAAGGTCTAAAGTATAGATCGACTATTTAATTCAAAAGTTAATGGAATATGTGTTAATATATATTAATATCATGTTTTAATGTACTTAGTGATGTACCTAAGGGAGGGAATTAATGTAATGTGTCCATAATCATAGAATAAGACCCACTTGGTAGTTGGTGGGTAATAAATAGGGCCACTAGGTAGATCAATGTTAATAAATGTAATAATGAAGGGTAATTGACATAGACCCCTCAGAACACCCATGAAATGATATATATACATGTAATTATCATTGTATTATGATATGTTGATGATTATATTATGAGATGCATGGCTTGTGGGAGGATCCCTTACATAAGTAGTAATTAATGGTCTTTCCCTACCTTAAGGGATTTCTCTATATTCTTATGGTTATTCTTATGTGGATCTAATTTGTTTTTCTAAAGTGAAGGGATTTTATATTTTATATACTGAGGTTTACTACAAGTGGTATCATATCTTTTTCTTGGGCCAAAGGGGGAGATTTTTTCTTTCTTCAAAATTTTTTGGTCAATTTCTCTCTCAAACTATTCACTAAATCACAACCAACTCATTGACATTAGAAGAATAATGGTGGTACATTTGTTAATTGGAGTCATGGTATAAATTTAGAGAAGCATCGCATAAGTTATACCCATTTCATCTTGGGTCTTCAAAACCATCATGGGAAATGCTTTTAGCAAAATTATCTCTCTGTTTATAAACCAAATTGTAGGAGGACTAGTGCTAGTAGAAGTAGAGTGTTTGAGGTGTTTAAGAATTTGTGTCATATTTTATATAGATTATAATCAATATTGAGGTAGTTATGTTTAATTCTAATTCCGCACCCGAAAACCCTAGTTTCAGAAATGATCTCCAATGAAAAGTAAGTTATTTCTTAAAAAATGTGGTTTTAGTTACAATTTTTTTCCCAGGTAAGATATATTTTACAAGAAAATATTATGATCCTCATATCAAAGAAAACATAAATTGGTGAAATTTCAAAATTTCCACTTATTGGAGTTATGAATTAGGCTTAAATCTAAGGGATTATGCTACAATATGGTGGAATTCCATTAACATTGAAGCAATATTGGGACTTTGAGATGAAAACATATGGTATCATGATAAGAAAAAGGATAAAGAGACCCATAAGAGTCTATTATCAAGTAAACAATTCCTATTATAGGTTCATTGATATATTCAATAGGAGGAGGTCATTATATTTATAAACCTTAGCAACAAGTATAACTTCATGTAACATCCTGCTCTTGTGCACACTTGATTGGACTTATTCTTTGAGGAAAATTGTGTGCAAGTGATCTAGTTCCTTATATGATTGATTGTTTCTCTTATGGATTATGATGATGTTGTGAATATGATGATATGTTATTTCATTATATTGGATCGACAGGTGCTATTGGCTGGTTTCTCCTGAGTGTGTAGGACATTGGAATGATTGAGGATGTTGATGGCATCGATGGACCTCCTTGGACTCTGAATCGAGTCATGGAGTGGAATGTTTATCGTTTGAGCATTTTTGTTATTCAATATGTGACATATGACTGATATTTTATGATGTTGATTTTGGATCGTTGACATGTTTCGTTGATGGATGTAGGATGACGATATCTTTCTAACCAGATTCACATTTGGAGTAAAGGGGTCATGCATGACAACCAAACATATTGAGGGAGAGGGGTGGGAGTAGCCCTGCCACTTCCTACTAGCACTCTCATCGTGGCTCAAACTATAGGTTAACAATTACCTAGTTCGAGAGATTCATGATGTCATGAGGGCGTACTAAGACAGTCGCTCACGAAGATTCTAAAGGGTGCACAATAAGGCAAGGTCCTTATTCCTTAGAGGCCCTTAATCTCCCACAAGGTCGCCTGACGGAGTATTGACTCCAAGGGAGGACGTCTACCAAAATCAGTCCAAAGGAGAGTGGCACCCTTGGAGCACATACTGTGTCTTGAAGGGCAAGTTGCATAAATGAAACATGAATGAAGACGAGTGGCACCCTTGGAGCACGTAGTGTGTATTGAAGGGAATGTCGTGAGTTTTAACATTGGTGAGTCAATGAACCTAGGTACCTAGAAAACAATATGTCATTTTGACTTGGTCAGCCTTAAAATAAATGTTGTATGAGTAAAATATAATAATTATAAAATTCCCTTAAAAACATTTTGCTAAGCCTCATTGAAATTAGAGCATAGGTCTAATTAGGGTATAAGGAATAAAAATAATTAATCAATTAATAAAGGGGGGATGTCTTAGCACTCTGTAAATCTGTTCGGATGATAAACAAATGACAAGGGTAACTTTTTCAACCGACTTTGAGACCCGAAACTAGCCTTTCAGATCTGGAGAGGGCTCTCTCAGAAGGCGCAGTCTTCATGCAGGATATGGATTTTAAATAAGTGTATATATTTTAAACCTTTGCTATCATGGGTTCTAGTTATATTTGCGCAAGAAAGTAAGACTTGGGATATGGAGTCGATCTGAGGAAAAGACGGGGACACATGACTTAGTGTCTGAAATTGAGAGGATAAGGCTAGGAGAGAAACAATCTTCAGTGTAAAACAATAATGTGTGGTGGGGGAAACACACAGAAAGTAACTCGGAGCACCGCTGTAGGCGAATTCAGAGTAAACTTTTAGAAGAAAACATTTTTTCTAAGTGGCGCGAACAAGGAGCGTTGCACAGTGAATCCACAAGTTCAAAAATTCGTTCTAAAATAGACAGAAAAAGATATGAATAAAAGATGACAGGAATCACATACCTAAAGAGGGGGACATAATACATCCAACTGCTACAACTAAAATCTTTTCATCAAGTTAGAGGACCTTTGCATTAAATTCTGGTCAAAAACTCAGATTACATACAATAGTTGTCGTCTACCAAATTTGCCAGCCAACCCTGTTTACATGAAAATGATCCCCATATATAGAAAAATAATTTCACCCTTGGCTTCTAGGTTCAAACTAATCCCTCCTATAATCATCGATCTTTTTTCTTTGAATGAGAACAATAACTTCAACGGATTCACTAAAAATAGAAAACCCGACTTTGCCAAATTGTAATCGTAATCGAAATATTATTTACAATCATTGATCATGATCAAAATTTGAACATATGGTTGTGATGAGTCATCATGTGCATTTTTGGACACTCTGTCATCCCTGCACAACAAGTCTTCTACGCAACAGTAACCTACAACAAAAACACAGCGGAATGCACAGCAAACTGGGAATATAGGCATTAAATATGACATCGTATCTCATTGATAAAAACTATTTTTAGAAACTGAGAGAGTTTTTTGTATTTAAGCACGTTATAAATAAAAAACTCTCTCGATTTATTTAAATTCATCTCCAGCTGGCCGAAATATGTGTCTCGAAAACATGTCTCGGACAGGAAATCGTGAAAGCTGAAAAATAGGGCTCAAATATTCCTTCGAATCTCCCAATCCGTGACACATTTTGAAAATATGAGAGAGGTTATTATTATTTGGTTTGTCCTAGGAAATAAAATCTTGGGGATTTTCAAAATTACTCTCCAATTGGTCAAAAATGGATCTTGAAGTTGACCACTAAACCAGTCATTTTAGTAGTGTGACTTGTAGCCTGTGCGCAGGAAAATCCACTGCGCAATAACATCCTATGCGTGACAAAATACACTGCACGATGAATCCACTACATGATAACATCCTCTATGCGATAACATCCTATTCGCAACGAAAACCATTATGCGGCGAAATCCATTGCACGACAGAATCCTTTGCGCGGTGAAGTGCTCTGCGCAGTGCATAGTAGATTTTGCAGTGCACAGTTGCAAATGAAAATGGAACAAATAAATGATAAGATTTCTTTTGAAATTGATCCTTGGAAATGTTAGATGATTCCAGTCATAAAAACAATATGGGTGCTAACATGCATGACTTTGCAAATTGTTGACAAACCTATAAACTTAGATATGAAAATCATGGTGCTAACAGTCGGCTCCAATAGGGATGCTATGTTAGCAAAGAATAGTAGATCAGGTGCCTATCCATTGGGTTTCTCCCAAACTCAACTTTCCAACTATAACTTGTAACCTACATCCGTTGAAAACCCAAAACTGTATATGCTCCAATCTAAAATCAGAAACTAAGATGAAAATGAAAATTGTAGATTACTAAAAGAAATGCTCATAGTACCAAGCTTATTCGCACTCCTACCTACCCTAACTGCTGAAAAAAAATGCCAATCAAGTGAAACCAAAATTCCAATGCAACCATGCAAGCACTTTATCCACTTTTTTCTTTCTTTCCACATGCTTGCTCCAAAGCCTATTTACTGATAAGTCATTCAAAAATTTATCTATAATTCAAATCTAAAAAAATTTAAAACATTGGGACTGTTTACCCCCTCCAACAAAACCACAAATGGATCCTACAGATTATACATAAAACAACAATCATGTTTCACAGCTTCCACTGCATCTTTGTTTTCATGTAATTCAACCTATTGATTACCACAAAAAGGCTAAAAAATATGTTGAGACTGCTGGAAATAACAATCTTCTGAATCACAAGACAGTGCTAGCTGAAATGAAACCCCTAGTGGAAAGCAATCCATATCTAACATTAATGTTGATTGACCATCATATTTATTTCCAGGAAGGTAGTTGATCAGAGGCTGGGAATCTAAATTGAAATCACCTTCCATGTAATCAACAACAGGGTCATTAAAAGTATGAGAAGGTTGTTGATCCTCTTCACTGATAACAATTTTCTCATGTAAAACAATGTCACTGTGAATGCAGTCAGACTTCATTGCTTCCTCTATTATCTCATGATTTACTTTCAAGAATTCAAAGGAAGAAAAAAATAATGGAAGACAGATTTCATTTGCAAGTCCACTGCTTTCTTCATAATATTCAACATCATGCCTGGAGGTTTTATGATTTGAAACATTATAAACATTTTTCTTCGGCAATTTGAAAGAATAAAAACACAATGACAAGGTTCTTTCACCTGATTCAAAACCTTCTTCATTTTCTTCACTGTTGTCATATGCAGATTTTTCAATTTCTTTGGATTCCTGAACACGCTCATTTTCAGATTCATCCTCGACCAATGGCTGTAATTTTGAACTGATAAAACCTTCCATATAAAAAGCAACAAGGTCATTAAACACATGAGAAGATTGCTGCAATTTCTCATCAACTGTGTCCCATGAATCAATGTGTTTTTGCATCAACACACATTCCTCTACCTCAGTGATGATCTTTAAATTTTATTTCAACAATTTAAACAAAGTAAAGCATAAAGGTAAATAATTTCCTTCAGCTGATTCAATACTTTCTTCATATTCTTCTTTGTAATTGTGATATGTAGGTTGATTGCTCTCATTACACTACTGAAAATGAACATTTTCTGATAGAGAACATGCAGTTGGTTTTTCTAGGAAGTCAACATCAAAATCATCATCATATTCATCATATAAAGACAAATCAGCAACATCTGCAATGTCATCTAACAAGAAAAAGCTTGGGACATCAACCTTCTCTTCAACAAAATGATTTGCAAATTCATTTTCTTGACTGTCTACAAATGAATACATAAAAAAATCAACCACGTGCTTATCATGGGATGGATTAGAAGCTAAATTAGCACCTTCTTTTTCAATAAGTGGAATACGATCCTTTGCAAAATCATCAACATTTAAAGCTTCAAGACGACATACGGTATTATTAACCCTCTTCTCAAGATTAAAATCAATTGTTCTTTGTTCATATTCATTGTCATGTTTTTGAGCATCCAACTCCTCATTTCGAATTTGTTTACATGCTTGAATATTGTCTTCAACTTCCTGAGCATTTTTTAACATTTACTGCAAAGACATAGACTTCCTCCCCATCAAAAGAAAAGATAAGTCTAATTGAAAGGTTGTTACATAATGGAGCATGGCAGAAACTTCAAGAGGTTGGAATTCTTTAGGCATTTTATAATAAAGACTAGTAAACCTCCTGCTGAAATTTGAGATGGTTTCATCTTTCATTCTTCTCATGGCATAAAAATCTGAAATGAGTAGATCCCATGAATTTCTCTCACCCCAAATCCTACGAAAATATTCCCTCAATTCATCCCACGAGCTAATCGACTGAGGCTGCAAATGTCTGAACCATGCTTTGGCATCTCCTTGTAAGGACTAAGAAAAGGCTCTCATAGACACATCATCATGTTCGATCTCAAAAATTTCTATAAAATGCTCAAAGACCTGAATATTCTTTTCAGATGACTTTCTGTTAATATCTCCATCGAACCAAGGAAGGTACTTATAATGTTTCATAGGAAAGTCATGAAGGGTGGGAGGAAATTTAAGAGGACTATATCTTTCTTGAATCTTGGAGGGTGTAGGATTAAGAACAAGAGGTACAAGATCAGATTTGGTTTCATTAAGCTCACCAGAATGATCATTAACATCATATGGCTCAGAGGAAGGAACTTGGTGAATATCGGTTATACAAGGAGGTATACCTATAGTTTTCCATGGAGGATATAAAAGGGAAGATCTCTGGGCTTCATTTGAATGCAGTAAGTGAAGAAATGTTCTTTTGAAAAACTCAGGAAAGGACAAGAAGATATTAATAAAACAAAAAAAGTACTTCTTGGACTAAACTTAAGCTCAAGTACCAGATTTTTCCATACTGCCCTTCCATATCTCTTTCAACATGTATCATTATCCAGTGGAGTCTTTGAATCGCATTTGAAGCTTGATTGGAGTCACCATGAAAACTTTATCTCTAGATTCTTCTGCCAGTGGAATCACCTTCAACTGATTTTTTGATCTGTGGAGTCGCCAGAGCAGAAATACAGCCAATATGTTCCTAAGTGTCTGTTGCTCTCAGACCTCATAAATAAACCATGTCGTTCTTTCCCAGGGAAAATTTCAATTTCATCCCCGACAACGACGCTAGATGTTATCACTCCATAAATATGTTCGGATGATAAACAGATGATGAAGGTAACTTTTTCAACCGACTTTGAGACTTGAAACTAGCCTTTCGGATCTGGAGAGGGCTCTCTTGGAAGGCATGGTCTCCGCGTAGGATATGGATTTGAAAGAAGTGGCTAGATTTAACACCTTTGATATGATGGGTTCTGGTTATATTAGCACAAGAAAGTAAGATTTGGGCTATGGAGTTGATCTGAAGAAAAGACGGGGACAAATGACTCAAGGACTGAAATTGAGAGGATAATGCAGGAGAGAAATAGTCTTCAGTGTAAAATGGTAATGTGTGGTGTGGAAAAAACATAGGAAGTAACTCAGAGCACCGTTGCGGGAGAATTTAGAGTTAACTTTTAGAAGAAAACATTTTGTCTAAGTGGCATGAACAAGGGGTGTTGCGCAACGAATCCACAAGTTCAAAAATTCGTTCTAAAATAGACAGAAAAATATATGAATAAAAGATGACAGGAAGAACATATGTAAAGAGAGGAACACAATACATCCAACTACTACAACTAGAATCTTTTCATCAAGTTACATGACCTTTGCATTAAATTCCGGTCAAAAACTCAGATTACATACAATAGTTGTTGTCAACCAAATTTGCCAACCAACCCTGTTTACATGAAAATTATCTCCATATATAGAAAACTAATGTCACCCTTGGATGGTAGGGTCGAACTACTCCCTCCTATAATCATGGATCTATTTTCTTTGAAAGAGAACAATAACTTCAACGGATTCACTAAAAATAGAAAACCCGACTTTGCCAAATCATAATCGTAACTGAAATATCATTTAAAGTCATTGATCATGATCAAAATTTTATCATATGGTTGTGATGATTCATCATGGGAATTTTTGGACACTCTTTCATCCCTGCACAACAAGTCTGCTACGCAACAATAACCTATAGCAAAAACGTAGCAGAATGCGCAACAAACTGGGAAAATAGGCGTTAAATATGACATTGTATATCACTGATAAAAAACTATTTTTAGAAACTGAGAGAGTTTGTTTTAGTTAAGATCGTTATAAATAAAAACCTCTCTCGGTTTCTTTAAATCCATCTCCATATGGCCGGAATATGTGTCTCAAAAACATGTCTTAGACAAGAAATCGTGAAAGATGAAAAATAGGGCTCAAAGATTCCTTCGAATATCCCAATCGGTGACAAATTTTGAAAATTTGAGAGTTTTTTATTATTTGTTTTTCCCTCGAAAAAAACCTCTCGGGGATTTTCAAAATTCCTCTCCAGTTGGTCAGAAATTGATCTTGAAGTTGACCACTAAACCAATCATTTTCGCAGTGTGACCCATAGCCTATGCACAGGAAAATCCACTTCGCGATGAAATCCATTGCATGATAACATCCTATGCGTGGAAACATCCACTGGACGACAAAATCCACTGCACGATGACATCCTCTATGCGACAACATCTTATGCTCGACAAAATCCATTGCGTGACGAAATCCACTGCGCGGCGAAATCCACTGCGCAACAGAATCCTTTGCGCGGTGAAGTGCTCTGCATAACGCGTAGCAGATTTTGCAGCGTACAGTTTCAAATGGAAATGGAAAAAATAAATGATAATCTTTCTTTTGAAAATGATCTTTGGAGATGTTAGATGATTCCAGTCATAAAAACAATATGGGTGCTAACATGCATGACTTTGCAAATTATTGACAAACCTATAATCTTAGCTATGAAAATCATGGTGCTAACAGGATGAAAAAAATCAGATTTAAGAAATTAAAGGAGAAATAATTTATCCAAATAATTTAAATTTTGGCTATGTGAAAAACTTTCTAATTCAGAACTTAGACCAAAAAGGGGAAACTTAAATACAAAAGGAATGTGGAACATAGAAGGGAATCTAGTCCAGAGAACTTTCCAAATTTGAAATCAACTAATCTTTAAGAAATGTGTCAGTCTTTAAGGGACTGTGAGGGAATAAAGGGACATCGAGTAGCGTTTTTAGGAACCCTTTTAGGTGGGTGAAGAAAATTTGACAATTTAATTTAATTAATTAAATAAATTTCTGGTGCAACTAAGGGATTGGGTGAAACGTGTACGGGGGAGGATATTCCTAATAAAAATTTAACAAAAAGAATTTAATGTGCATTTGGCAACTAGTCACTAAGAGAAATATATAAAAGAAATGGCAGATAAGAGGAAAGGGAGACGTCTAGGGGTAAGATTATGCTGTCGATATTTTTCTTGAATGATTTTTCTTGTGGGAGTTGGGATGCCCGACTCAATTATAGAGTGGTAACTCGACCTTGAGAGGTGAGATGGGAGATAGATTTCTCTCATTTGTGTGTGTGGTCAATTTGTGGATCGGGGGATAAGGGGGAAGAAGAGTACCCCTAGCGTTGGTTGGGAGGTATCAGTGATGTATTCATGGTTAGCAAGTGAGGAGCTGGACAGAGCGCGATTGTGGAAGTGCATCTTCGCCAACGTCATCGTCAGTTACGGTATCCCTGCTACAGATGTTAAATGTATTAAGAATTAAAATTTTATACTTGTCTCGTTATGGTCTTCGGTTGAAGATTTCTTGCAATGAGATATTTGCAGATGTATTTCCTTGGTATTGTAATTGATCGCTTATCATCTTAGTTAAGTTTATTCTGACTGAAGAAAAAAAAAAACATTTATAAAAAAAACCATTTATTTCTTGCAAGGAGATTTCGTAGATGTATTGCCTTGGTATTGTAATTGATCGCTTATCAAAAGTCTTAGTTAAATTTTATTCTGATTGAAGAAAAGAACACTTTATTTCTTGCAATGATATTTTGTTGATGTAATGCATTGGTAGTTTACGTTAGTTTACGCGAATTTTTACAATGAAATATTTAAGGTCTTTTCCATTCACGCCCACGAACAGAATTCATTTGCATGCTTTTGTTTTAATGTCTAAATCACACCCTTGTAGTGGTCGGGGTATGTTGAAATTATGTCATGCTTGCATTTTTTTCATTTCCATTTGTTTTTTATTGGCATGGCCTCCACTCGAGCTTAATCAAGGGTTGCGGGTGAGTAAAGTTTTGAGTTTTTCAACTCTCGGCGGTAAAAATGCGCACTAGTATCGCTTTATCCGAGGTCTATGGATTTGTAAGGACTACAAACGAGCTTCTGCATTTTTTTTTAGATTCAAAGTTTGGCATCTGAAGTATTTTGAGTAAGCTTAATATGATTCACATTATAGTTGAACTCAGATTTTTGTTTCATCTGGAGTTCGTGTTGAGCCATGTAGCTCGAACCTTCAAGAAGATTGAAGTCCAGGGGATCTCTAGTCTTATTATGTAGAAAAACGAAAGGCTCGGCATCGAAAGGTGTCAAATGTTTAAACATAAGGTGAAGCATCGAATATAGCGATGTCTGCCCGGAAATATCATACCCTGCATTGGTTCCTACTGTGATTATGTAACGAGAAGCCATGTGATCTGCCTGTTTGTGCCCAGTATTTAAATATATGTAAATTTTTACTTCACCCTCAGCGAATTCGTCGGGAGTACCTTTGTGTTTTTCGTTCTCCCCATTGGCGTTTTGCCCTTATTTTTTCTCTCTCTGCGTGCTGAGGTGTAGAAACTGCCCAGGGACTGGAAAGGACTGTGTGTTTCTCCTTTCTTCACTGCGATTCCCTCCCTTTCCTCTACGATTTTTTTTTAAAGGCGAGTACCCCTGCAATTTTCTAGAATACAGAACATTTTACTTGCGTTGGATCTGCGTTTTGGCGTGGGTTTTTACTCATTGGATCTGGCAGACAATTCATATGCGTGGAGAACTGTTGAGAGGGGATCCCTCTCTACGAACAGAAGTCAGAATAGCCATGGTCATGGCTGGGACCGTTCGGTTATATTCTAAGGTTAGAACCTGAGGGGGAAACTCCACCGAAACCCACAGGCATTACTGCATGGACAGGGATTTTGGGCTCGAATTTAGATACTGTAGCGATTCCTTCGCCAACTTATTTTTCCTAAGTTAGTGCGCCTCCACTAGCGAAATCCTCATGGAAAATTCCTCTCTCGGATTTAACTGCGGTCCCAGTGTTCCGGGAAACCTGGCCCCTTCCTCCTACCGTGGACCTTAGTTTAAAACTTGGGGAGTTAGTAAAACCTTTTCAGAGAATTGTTTTACCGATCGGGTTAACCTGGAAAGGATTTAGCCTGATACCTTGTTGCCCCCCTTCATGCATCTGAGACTGGCCATGGGCTTTCGATCCATGGATCCTTTTCACTGGGTTAAGTTTGTTGTTTACACTTGAACGTTACCCTAGTCGAGCATTACGTTACGCTTTCTTTCTCCCTGTCAGTTAATTTGGAACAACTTGTTCGTCCACCCCTTTAGATGGTGTAGTATTGGTATATTCCCTTGGTAATTGTAGTGGAATCCTTAAGTTAAATACTTCAAGTATAAAATAACCTCATAAGTAATACCCTTCTGAAATTAAATGCCATCTAGCTCAGGTTTTTCAAGTGGGTTTTATTTTTCTTGGGCTAAACTTGTTGATTTGTTTAGTCTTATCTCTATTCAAGGGGGGTTGAGTTGGTTCCTAGAATCTTCATCTTCTAAACCTAGTGACTGTTGTTGCATTAGGTGATGCCTTGAGTAGGATGTTCTTTTGTTTCATTTTTGGGTCGGACTTATCAATGACTAAAATATTTTATGGCTTCCTTAAGGTGGGGATTACGACTAAGATTAAGATGACAATGGCAAGACATTTATTAATTTCATGTCCCCTCTTACTTACCCTAATTCAGCTAAGCGAAGAACCTTGGGTTGATACTTGTAATCTTGAAGTCTTTTTAGTCTAGTCCCTTCTTGCTTTGGTTATTATTAAGGGTCATTAGGTGGTTGATCCATTAATGGTCTTATCATAGAGTAATTGATTCTTTTTATCTTAATCTGTTAAGTGAAGAAGGTAGGCATATCATGGAGAGAAGTTGTTTGTCTTCACATTTTACAGTCGTAGACACTTGCACTAATGATAGCTTGGTTAAGTGATTAGATTTTATGTGCAAGAATTTAACTAGGTGAATAAATAGATTCTCTTGTGTCTGAAGTAATGAATTTATGATGGGGTGATTGATTGTTAGACCCTTTGTGCCATGAATCAATTACTATTTTCTCTTGCGCCAGTGAAGTACGATTGATGTGTGATTAATTAAGTACTTAGGTTTATTGCACTATAAATTATGTGGTTTAGGATCGATTATTAATTAGTGCTCTACTGCACTCTAGCTCCTATGGATTCTCATTCCCTATTTGTAGTCGATTATCTAATCTTATAGTATGTGAAGTTGAATGTGCCCTTCAATTAATGCATGTAATTTAATGCATCTAGAATGTAATGTTAATATGATGAGTATGTATTACGACTGATGTAGGATTGTTGAGTAGATAGCTTGTTGTGCCATGAAATATTTGATGGTTTTACTCTTGCGCGACGATTAAAGATAGATTTGTTATCGGGTAATGGGATCACACATGCACTATGAAATAATTGTAGTTTCATTGTTGACTCTTGTTGGGTTAATTACGCATATGGAATAATTGGATGTTTCCCTTGTGATGAGAACATAAATTAAAGTTGAGTTCATTGCTCCCTCTATTGTGTCCTTTTATGGTTGATTTAGGATTTAAATCTCTTGCGCCTCAAAATTTTAGGTTACATATGTTTCTTACTTTAATGCTATGGTGCCTTGATGAACATTGATAATGTCGATCTAGCTTATTATGTGATTCTTGTCATAATCTTATGAACCTATTCATTTGTATGTCATCTTAGATGATCCAGGTGTTATCTGATGTCTGTCCTATGAGATGTGTTCAGCAATTAAGATTCGTACTGTTATGCATCGATATTATTTGTAGAATGCATTGATGTTGGGTTGTGGTTAATTATGTGTTAGTACATCGATATATGTGTTGTTATCCATTGCAATGTTGTGCCAGCTTATGTTGTGCATGTTTGTTAATGTGTTAATAATTTTTCATTAATATGTCGGATGATGTGCCATCATTTTGTTATTAATGTGATGTACTTTTCCTAACACAAAAAAAACAATTACCCGTTGTGTGTCACTTTCATTGTCATAACGATGGGGCCGTTACATATGGTATCAGAGAGGGTTCAACCCTACAACTGTGGACAACCACGTCTTCCACTGAATAAGGTGTGGGTGCATTGGTGATCCTCTTTATTGATGGACTCACGAATTCTCCTAATACACCAAAGCACCGAAAAATAATTCATATATCTTTTAACTTATTTAAAGAGACAATAAAAACTTAAGGATAAATTTTAAAAAGAGGAAAATGATAGGGTTTGTTTCACTTCTTTATTTCACATCAGAGAAGAGAAAGAAGAGGTGATTCTACAAGGAATGAAACACAAATATCCATGAATGTAGGGAAAAATAAAGAGTAGTGTTGCTCATTAACTATTTTTTTCATTTTCATTTATTCCCATTATTTAATTTATTTATATTATTTTCCGTTCCTCACTAGTGTTCCTAATTTATTAGTTGGTTTGACATTTTGTTTGTTGTTTTCAGGGTTTTGCCCCTATATTGCAATTCAATGGTGGAATTGTTTTTAAGGTTTTACATCAATATATATGACTAAAAATTGAGGGGCAAGATTAACAAATAAAAAGGCTACATTTTTTTGCAACATCATTGCATATCCATAGATTTTTTCACCTCCCTTTATTTTCAGGTTCATGAAGTTTCTTTGAGTGGAATAAATTTTTTCCTTAGTGAACTTGGATGCACTAGTGACCCTATAAGATTTGGGCACAATTGTGCTCCTATTTAGGTATGGGTGTAATAATGCCTCTAATACACTAAAGCACAAAACACTAATTATTATTTCTTTTAACCTATTAAAAGTGGCTGGTGAAAAAAAAATATGACTCTTAACCAGAGGAAAAAGAGAGAGTTTGTTTCAATTGTTCATTTCACATGATAGAAGATGAAGACGAGGTAGTTCTACAAGGTAATGAATTATAAATAACCTTGAATGTAGGGAAAGTTAAAGAGTATAAAGTAACTATTTTTTCCTCTTTAGTATTGATTTTATTTTCATTATATTATGTTTTTCTCTATTATTCCTAATTTATTATCTAATTTTTCTATTTTTCTTTTGATGGTTGAGGTTTTTTCCTCTTTTTTGTAGGCTAATGTTGGATTTATTTTAGTGCTTTACATCATCATATACAGATAGAAAATGAGTGGAAATTTGAACCAAGAAAGGGGTACATTTTTATGAAGCATCGGTGCATATTCTTAAGGTTTTTCACCTCCCATTATTTGTATGTTCATGAGGCTTGTCTGAGTAGATATTTTATTCCCTAGTGATATTGAAGCATCAATGTTTCTCTTAGGAATGGTACACCAATGCTTCCCTTTGGTATGGAATCATTAATGTTTATCTTATGTATGAGTACATTGGTGCTCCTCTTTGGTACATTGGAAGCACTAGCACTTCTAATACACCATAGCACCGAACAATCATTTGTATATTTTTAAAGTTGTTAAAAGAGATGGGAAAATATACAATATTACTCTTAAAAAGAGGGAAGAGGGAGGGTTAGTTTCATTGAATCTGCATTTCACATAATAGAAGAATATGATGAAATTCTTATACTAGAGGATGAAATATGAATAACTATGAACACAGAGAAATACCAAGAGTATTGCAACAAAGTAATCCTTTTTTCCCCTTAAATTATTTATTTTTTTATCACCATTATTAATTTTATTTACATTATTTTACATTTCTAACTAATTTTTTGAAATTGGTTTTAAAATTTTCCTTTATTTTTAGGTTAATTTTGGATTTTTTTTTTAATATTTTACATAAAAAAAATAAATTAATACAAATGAAGGAAAAACTACATTAAGAAAGGGACACATTTTTTGCAACATGGGTGCATGTCCAAATGCAAATTTCATATCTCTTTATTTCCAAGTTCATGAATTTCTTCGATCTACGTATTGCTTTTACTTATGTTTTTGGACCACCAATGCTCCCCTTTTTTAGGAACATCGAAGATACTAGTGCTCTTATCTTGTTTGAGAGCATCAATTATCCACTTTGGGAATATTACCTATAGAGGATGATAGGTTTTGAATATTTTTGTATCAAAAACATTTTATGTAATGATTGAGTGGTTCTCTCGTTACAAGAGATCAGTGGGTTGAGTGATTTAACATTCACTATGGTTTTGTATTGATGATTTCACTACCATTACTATATTGTTAACATCATTAACATATTGTAGATGTTAACATTTCACTATTAATTATTTTTTATTTTTATAATATTTATTTTTATTCATTTTTAATGTATTGTTTTATATGCTTTTATTTATAATTTATAATTTACATGAATCAAAATTATATATATTAATATTTATCATTTTTTTAAATTTTTTAATTGTAAAACAAAGCTACGATTGAACTAATACTTGAAAAATTCAAAATAAAATGTATGTTATTATTATGTACAATTTAATAATCATGTATTTATTAAATTTAATTTATTAATAATAAAAAGTCAAAAAAATATATTAAATACAAAAAAAACAAAAAGTATGAAGAAATTATTGAGTGTAATATTTTTTTATCATAGAATAATAATTGATTTATTATTTGATATTATAAGTGCTACATTTTAACATTGGACTACTAGATCTGCTCTTTGATCTTGGAACACTGGAATTAGTGCTTTACTTTAATATTGGCATACTGGTGCTTGATGATCCTATGTCCTTGGAGTATTAGCGCTTTCTAATATATAACATGTACTAGTGCATATTAAATCATTTGAGATGTGTGAATCTTATAGTTTTAAGTGCATCGAAATAAAATAAAATCTAAAAAAACTCTATTAAAACTTCTAGAAGCCCAAGTTTTTTTACTTATAGTGAACATCCACTAAACCATTCTTTAAAACCTCCTTGATCATCGAAAAAATATTTTGCAAAGATCTTTCTGAGAATTTTTCACAATCTTGTAATGCTAAAAACCTCCACTAATTGGTATTTTCCTTATAGTGTTAGAAATAAGAGCTCAATATGGCACTTGAAGAAGTCCTTGTAGGGAAACTAATTGTGATACCCATAAATACATCAAATGAAAATTTAAAGGTTGAATTTTAATAAGACTCTATACGAGCACCTAAAGGAAAGCCCTAAAAAAAATAAAAATTTAAAATAATTTATAGAGATGCATGAATCAAATGAACCACATGTTTGAGAGTTAAAAACAAAATAAAGAGTAGATAAGCTTGTTTCATAATAACTCCACACCACCATGAGAGAGAAAATTCATCAAGGCAAGGCACTGAGTGCCAACAAAAGTTTTGTTGATCACCAACATGGAACCAAAATGGAGTTGATTATAGAGGTACACAGAGGACTAAAAGTCATGAGTGGAGATATCATACTAGCATAAAGATAAAAGCCAATTTTGGTATTGGTAGCTATTGTATATAAGAAAATTTATGATTACGGGATAAAAAAAAAGTCCTTCGATGATATGTATGTGAAGTTTAGGGTTGTATCCCTTATAAAGTAATTTGGCAAAGAATTTAAGATATCTAGAAGTGTTTAGAAATGTTTTATAATTAATAATTATATTAAAATAGGAAATAATATACCCTATCCAAACCATATCAACCATATCTTGGAGGTTAAAATTCCACCCATTAAAATTACAATTATGATCACATACTTAATGTACAAGTTGCTAAGAATAAAATATTCAACATGGAGATTAAGAGGCTTCCTAGTGTTGCTTCAAATACTAGTAAAAGCCACTAAAGATGTAAGAAAGGATAGAGTAAATATATCAATTCTTGGCTTGACCATTTGAAGATAAATGAAGAAGTATCTCTTTAGAAAATTGTTATCATTACAAACACTAACATGCATATATTTAAAGAGAAATTGTGGTGGAATAAACAAATTGAAAATGAGATAGTTAATGCAATATATTGAAATCATAAACTAATGACTATAAGATCAAACAAATTGAAGAGAAGTAAATAGTATTTAAAACTAAAACTCAATGCAAGACTAAACCTAAAAAATATTGGAAGGATAAAATATGTAATTTATGAGATACTAAAAACCCTCTGATTAAAAAACACTTTTTCATAAATTCTTGGGAGTGCACACTAAGTCTAGTTTTCAAGACATTTGTAACACTATAGATCTTCATAACATATTAAAAAGAGTTCACAAAGGTTCATTGGGATCTCTTGCATCATGTTTATTTTCTTAAATAACTTTTCAAGATATTTGTAACACTATAGATCTTCATAGCATATTAAAAAGAGTTCACAAAGGTTCATTGGGATCTCTTGCATCATGTTTATTTTCTTAAATAACTAAAGGTCACATTTAACATGATGTATTCAACCTCACACACATAAAATTATCAATACTTAATTTAATCAAATTTAACATTTTACACAATCTTTGTAAATATTTATTCTAAAATTAAATATTCACCTTTAATTAACCTAATTAAAATGAAATAACTTCCAATAACAAATTATTTAATATAAATAAAAAATTAATAACACAATTAAAATGCAATAACTTTGAGAACATACAAAAATTTAAAATAAGCTACCAATGTAATAACCTAATTAAAATGAAATAACTTCGAGTAGCAAATTATTCAAGATGAATAAAAAATTAATAACACAATTAAAATGCAATAACTTTGAGAACATACAAAAATTTAAAATAGGAATGTAATAGGAAAAA
>ML789279.1:288539-308511 GCA_009831015.1 Picea engelmannii
ATATTATAATAATTAGACTCATAAACACTAAGAGTTTACCCTTAGAAATTAATAAAGGATATAAAAATAATAACGATTAAAGTATACAGATAATAATTAATCACTCATAAGTTGAAATTAAAGATGAAGTGAATTCAACAATAAACAAAATAATTATTATTGAATTCATTTTTAATTTTAAGTTAGTCTTAATTAATTAATTATATTTACACTTAAATTATTATTATTATTTATATTTTTATTAATTTATAATTGCAAAATATTTATCAATTATTATTATGATGGTTGGAATTTCCATTCAAAACTTTGAAAGTTTCAAAAATTTCATACACAATTTACATAAAAAAAAAAAAAAAAAAAAATTAAATATATTATTCTATTCCAGTTATTTTATTTATTCATAAATATAAAAAAATATCTTTTAATTTTCAAACAATATTTTCTTTGAAAAAAAAAAAAATCTAATATAACATAAAAACACACCAAAAAAAATAAAAAAATATTTAGAATGAAAAAATATATCAATTCCCCCCAAAAATGAAAAATAAAACAATAATAAAATCTAAAACTATTTTATAGGTTGAGAAATCTAGAGTCAAGGTTTCCACACTTAGTCTCATTATTGCAGCATTTCTAGAATTAACATGTGTAAATAATTTTGAAATGTCCGACATTTCTATTGAAAACTGGACAAATGAAGTTTTAAAATGGAAAAGAGTGTTTGGACATGTAAATAAATAGGGTGAGAGACATAAGATAACCAGAAGAAAGGAAAAAGAGAAGGGTGATTAATTAAATAGCTCTTCAAATATAGATAAAAGGTGTTATGAAAGTGAATAAAATAAAATATTGAACTATTAATAATTAGAATAAATTTAAAAATTAAATAACATTAAAAGGGACTCAAGGAAATGAAAAGGAGCCCCAAAAGTTCCAATAAAAGAAGCATAAATAAGGATTAAAAAGAAAAAAAAAATATTAGAAGGGACCCAAGGAAATGAGAATGAGCCCCAAAAGTTTCAATAAAAGAAACATAAATAAGGATTAAAAAGAAAAAAAGGGTCAGGGTTAAAAAAAGAGGTTAAAAACAATTAAAACTAGGTAGGGAAAAGAAGAACTGAAAAATCAAAGCTAGAATAAATAAAAAATGTAGGTTTATTGTTAAAGGAAATGCATAGTAGGCTTCTGAGAATGGTTAAGTTAATAGACATCTTCTCGATTAAAATTATTTGGATGTTTTTCAATTTAGATAGCCTGAGTAAATGATGAGTGAGGTGTAGTAGCGGGTGGAGGAAATAATTTTTGTTTGGTCAAAGAAAATGAGGTGTGTTAGCACTAGAAGTCACCTCCAGATTGTGTTGGAGGTAAGCCCAGTACCCATCAGAGTTTTATGTCACAGGTTGGTTTTAAAGAGGTCAAATGGGCGCAGACTCAAGATGATATCGTTTTAACTCAGAAAATTGGACTGGTAAGCACATGCAAGTGAGGTCTTAATTAACTTCTGTCAGTAAGTTGAAGGGTGGATAGAGGGAAGACTTTGGTGAGGAGAGTGTAGAGCTTTGTCGTAGACATCAAGTCTTCTAGCAACATAAGGAGGAAAAGATTCAAATACAAGATCCTCTTGGATTCAAAACTTCAGGAAACTGAAGAACATAAATAAAAACAATGTAATCAAACATACATTACAATACAGTCAAAACAATCCATGTGAATCCTTCAATCATGGACACTTTAGTATAAGAGGAAAATAGGATGAAAAAGAATTTGACTTTCATTAAACAAGAAGTCTCATATCAAAATACATAACCAAAGAACCAGAGTTCTTCATCAAAAGTTTTATTGTAATATCCCCTAGTAGTGCCCCAATTATATTATGAATTGTAATCATGTTATGAATTGTAAATCATGTTTTATAGGTTGGTGATTCAAGTATTGATAAGCTGGTGGGGTTATGTGTTTATTAGGCTGGAGAGCCTAAGTGTTAAGGCCATGAGCCTGATTTTTGTATATGTAATTATGTAGATCACTAATAAAATATAAACATCGTTGCATGTTGACCAACCATGAAAAAAGAGTGATGGGGGACTAAGCTTCCATAAGGCTAGGTAAGGGAGAGGGGGCTGAAAGGTTGGAAGAGGGGCTAAGATTGAGGGCTTAAGTCCTTGGGAATAATAATTTATTATTATTTCAAAGTGGTGTGAAAGGAATAATTTTTATCCTAAGTTCCTGGAAAAAGGGAACACATACTTGATGGAGTGCATGCGGTTTCATGGGCGACATGTGTTGTCCCAGGCACATGCAATTTAATCCCAGAATTGAGCCATGATGAGGATTCATCCTCCATTCTTCTGTCCACGGTTTGAACTATGTGACCTCTCTGTCTGATCACTGCATACCTCACACAGCTCTGAAACCTAAAACCATGAGACCTCTGTGATCGACTGGTGTATTCCCATGAATTTTTTCTGGACTCTGCATTTGGCCTGCATAATTTCCTTATCATGCATTTGAAAACCAGTGGCAAACCCATGGATGGAGCCATGTATCCTATGTGTCATGTGAAATCAGTTTATCTATTTTGCAAATCCAAGTTCTTTCTTAATTGTCTGGGTCATTGTCTTCTATGAAACCTTAGCATACCGCAATTGTTTATGCCGTGTGTGTTTTAACTGTGGGCTATTGTGGACACGCAGTACCTTGGCTGAGTGTGATTGGATACCATCCTTCTTTCCTTGTTGAGCCATATTGTGGTCCTCCTTATGCTGGAACGGAGTTGAAGAAGCAGGTTGTCAGGCCTGTGTGAAACACTCTCTCTAGGTGAGGGAGGTGGTTGTGGTTGAAGAGTGTAATGTTCCTGACTTGTCTAGTCTAGGAAATGTTGCTAATGTGTGTGTAGGATTAATTGTTTACAACATATAAATGATCATACAAATAACAAATGTGACAAAGGACTACAAAGTTTATATTATGATATCTCTACGGACTACAATGGCCAAATGCGGCCAAATAAAATGAATCACTCGGCTAGATCAAAAGACAAAAGGATCTTAGTTGGAATACAATAAGCAAACTAAATGATAATACATGATAATAGATGAGCACTGCGGGATCAATCGATGAGCTGGAAGTGTGGAAACTCATACGATAACTGTTGGAAGTTTGTAAAGTTCGCCTTGGTGGCTATACCTCTCGGAATGGCCTGGAAACTATCCCAAATGGTGTGCCCTGCTCTAGATCATAGGCCTAGTAACTGATCGGCCCCTCTACTTGTGGATCTGGACCCCAGATGGATCCCCCTAGGGAAATGCGCCCCTCTCTCATTGGAAAAATGCATCCTAGTGATTCCACAGTTGGAATTGGCCGAGATGTATCTCAAAATGATTGCCTTGGTCTACTGGGAAATGGGTTGGAAGGGTTTTCCTGAATCTAATCTGATGATCGATCGGGAACCTCGAATGTGTCCGCCAAAAGTTTCTCACTTCCAATTCTAGAAAATGCACCCCAGATGATTCCTCCGTCGAAATTTGACGAGGAACCAGGAAAAAGATGTGCCTTTCCTTCCTCTCAACTAGGTCGGAGGGGAATCTCTGAACTCTCCCTGGATGGGACAAATAGATTCCCTGAACCTCCTCAGGAGTTGTGCCCTCACCCTGCATAAGTGTACCCTTGCTGTTGAACCCTCCGTAACTGTTTTTGAAGAATGATGGAAGACCTGTGTGATCTCTCTGGTGACTAGGGTGTGCCTCTCAAAACCAAAATCAACCAACTAGTGTCTTCCTCCTAGAATCCACTGAACTATCTCTCCTAAGATGCACCTCTATTCTCAATGACAAGTCATAATATACATAATAATGAATTAGGTCACTGACTCTTCTCTTATAGCTTTCCAAAACCCTAATTCACTGCTAAAACCCTAATTCACTGTTGAAACCCTACTTCACTGTTGACTTCTAATTTTAGCTCATCTGTTTTATTTTTAGCTCATAATGACTTAAAAGCGCTTTTAACCATTTTCAGTTCAATGTCACTTTTCGAACATAACACCTTTGGCTAGAGTGACCTCTAGTAACCTTGTTTACCCCTTTTCTGGCCCTGGCTATAGTCTAATGGAGTGGTTTAGACCATTAAGCCTCCTCTATGGAGCTCGTAATTGGAAAGGGACATTACAGTCCTCCCTTCCTGAAATTGCTTGTCCTCAAGCAATACCAGTCTAGGGTGCTACAACACTTGCTTGCTTTCCCAGGCAACATCCTCTACTAGAAGCCCTCTCCATTTGTTAAAACACTCTCTGATGACCCTGCTCTTCATTTTCCTCTCCTAGAACTCCAAAACCTCCTCCGGAACCAACTCCAACTATCCCTCCTCATCCAATGGGGGAAGTTCCTCTTAAGTGATAATGAATTGTCCCACTATATTTTTGAGGCAAGATACGTGGAACACATTATGAATCTTTCTCCCCTCTAGAATCTCTGGCTCATAAGAAACCTCCCCTACTCGGTCGATGATCCTGTAAGGGCCATAAAATCTGGGCTTGATCTTCTCGGCTCCACTCTTCTTCAGAGATGATTGTCTGTAAGGTTAGAGTCTCAAGAAAACCAAATTCTCAACCTCAAAATGTACGCTCTATCATGTGCTTGTCCGCACTCATCTTCTGTCAGTTTTGTGTCATTTGTATGTTCTCTTTCAACAACTTGAGAATATCCCGACTCTCTATGATCCAATCCTTGGACTTGGGAGCTCTTCTCTCCCCAAAAACCATGTCTACCAAAGTGGGAGCATCATATCTGTATAATGCTCAAAAGGGTGTCATACCAATGGACATGTGGAAAGTGGTGTTGTAGAAATGCTCTCCTAGATGTAGCCACTTTACCCATGTTCTTTGTTGTCCACCTACATAGTTCCTCAAATATCCTTCAAACCACTTGTTGACAATCTCGATCTGCCCATATGTTTGAGGGTGATAGTTGGTGCTAGGTGTTATCTCTGTCCCCACCAACCGAAACAACTCTCTCTAGAATGTCCCCATGAACCGACTGTTCCTGTCACTAACGATGTTCCTCGGCAATCCATGAAGTTTGAAGACCTCTCTGAAGAATAGCTTGGCTACCTAAACTGTGTTGTACTCTATCAGTATGGCATAGAAGTGAGAAAACTTGGTCAATCTGTCGACCAATACATAGACACGGTCCTTACCTTGGACCTTGGATAGTCCTGTGATGAAGTCCATCGATATACTCTCCCATTTCTTCTCTGGAATGGGGAGTGGTTGAAATATCCCTGCTGGAAGAGCATGCTCTAACTTGTTCTACTAGCAAGTCACACACTCACTGATGTGTTTCATAACGTCCTGTTTGAGGTAGTTTTTGAAAAACCCTTGATGGCATGCTAGTGTTGAATCATGAACTATTGTGAGGATCTTCTTCTTGAGCCTTGAATCTGGCACCAAGTAGACTCTGTCCTTGTAGAATATGACATCATCAATGATGCTATACTTGTCATATTGTATATGTCCATCCATCACATCAAAGCAAACTTGTTCTTGGAATATTCCACTAACAAGTGGGATTTCCAATCTGTTGAAATCTCCATCAAAGAACAGGTTGCAGGTCTCCTCGATAGTGCATCAGACACAATGTTCTTCTTCCCTTGACATACTCTATGTCAAATTTGAATGCATGTACCTTCGTCACCCATTTTTTTGGTTCTCACTAAGGTCCTTCTGCTCAAGGAAATACTTCAAGTCGTTGTGATCTGTCTTGACCATGAATTTGTTGCCCACCAAATATTGTCTGAATTTGGTCAAGGAATGCATGATTGCCAACATATACTTATCATAAATGGAGTACAACCTCTCAGGATGACTGAGCTTCCTACTCTCAAATAAAATGGGGTGTCCTCCCTGCATCTAAATTGCCCCGATACCCTCGCTAGATGCGTCACACTCCAGTACAAATGGCAAGGTGAAGTCTGGTAATGCAAATATTGGACAAGTTCTCATGACTTCCTTCATGTGATCAAAGGATTTTTGTGATTCCTTGGTCCAGAAGAAATCCCCATGCTTGGTAATATCTTTCAGCGGTTCTCCAAGCTAAGAAAAACCTCAGATGAACTGCTTGTAATAGCTGCACATTCTGAAGAAACTCCTCAACTCTATTACGTTCCTAGGCATTGACCAGTCTATAATGGCCCTAATCTTTTCCTTCTACACCTATACCCCCTGTTCACTGATGATATTTCCTAATTAAGGCAGCTCTGTCATACCAAACTCACATTTGGACTCTTTGGCATATAATGATTGTGCCTTCATGATGCTCAATACCTCATCCAAGTGCCTCATATGCTCCTTCCATGTCTTGTTGTAGAAAAATATGTTGTCGAAGAAAAGAAAGATTGATTTCCTCAATTGATCCCTAAATATGTGGTTCATGCAATACTGGAACGTGGCGGGTGCATTGGTTAGCCCAAATAGCATAACTAAGAACTCAAAATTTCCAAAGTGACATTGAAATGTCGTCTTCTCTATGTCCTGCTCTCGAATGTTGACCTGGTGATACCCAGAGCGTAGATCAATATTTGAGAAGAAAACTGTCCCATGCATTTCATCCATCAACTCGTCAATGTGTGGGATAGGATACTGGTTCTTGATGGTTTTCTTGTTCAAGGCTCAATAATCAATGCACATCCTCATGGTGCCATCCTTCTTCAGAACTGAGACAATTGAAGAAGTGAATGGGTTGTTTCTCGGTCTGATGCCATCGCTATAAATTCATTGATTTCCTTCTCTATCTCATCCTTGAACCTCCTTGGATGATGATAGCGGGGGGTGATCTTCAATTTGGCCCCCTCTTCCAACTCAATGGTGTGTTCAAACCCCCTGTCAGGTGGTCTCCCTGGTAGAATTGACTCAAAAACCTGTTGATGTCATCCCGAAAAATTCTTGATCTCTTTATAATACTGTTGTCGACCCTCTGAATCCTTCCACGTAGTGATCAAACACTCGGCAGCATATGCTACCTCCCCATGTCTAAATATCCTCTCCATCCTCTTGGATGAAACTGTCCTGGGTGCTCCTGTCAACATACCTCTTAGAACAACCTTCTTCCCGTCATGGTCTCTGAATCCCATCTCCAGGGTTTGGTAATTGGTGGTGATTTTTCCCAAGGTAATCATCCATTGGAATCCCAACACCACATCTGTGTCAGATAGGTCAACCACATAAAATATGTCTCTCACTGTGTAGTTGCCTAACTTTACCTCCAATTATGGGACTCTGTCTAGACACTCCACTCTATGGCCATCTGCTACTGCAACATTAAACCCCTCAAACTCCTTTGTCTGAAGTGCTTGTCTCGATACTAGTGAAGCGTTGATGAAGTTGTGGGTGGCCCCACCATCTATCAGGGTGATTTTCCATTGCCCCTGAATAGTCCCTCTGATATAGAGGGTATCATACTTGGGAACACTAGAAAGGGTCTCTATGACTCCTCCCTTCATTGGTTTCCTCCTATTAGCCTACTAAGGCAGCTGTGGGACTACTAAAGGATGGGCTCCTGCCGGTGTCGGTGGTCTATAGGGAGGTTGCTCCTCTGCCTTTGTTGACTCCTCCTCTGATTTAGTGGATCCATTGTGTTGCTCCTCTTATTTACTATCCACACTGTATGTTGCCACCTCAATATAGTGAATCTCTCCCTTGCCCATGCACCTATGGCCTGGGACCCAAGGGTCTCTACAGTTGAAGAAAGGCTTCTTCCTCTTAATCTCTTGCCTAGTCTCATCATCCAAATTCTCCTTTCCCTTCCATTCTCTCTGGAATGGATTCCTATCTCGATCCTTCTGAGGTATGAAGGGTTTGGAAAAGGTTTTATTCTTTGGCCTTGAGTCTACCAAATATCGAGTGCAAAGGATGTCATCCTGCAAGGTGGGAGGCCTGTATGCCTTCACCCATCCTCTAAAAGGCTCTGTGAGTCCCTCTATGAATAACATGATCAACCTAGGCTCTGCTATATCTGTCACTTCCACAAATAACCGATGAAACTCCATGATGAATGCCTCTGTTGTGCCAGTTTGTCTCAACTGGGCTAGATCCTTGAAGTGGATCTCGTGATCCCTCCTTTCAAATCTATCCATGAGCCTCTCTGTCAAATCCCTATAATAGGTGATGCGGTTGTGACCCAATGTCACCAATCCATGATACCACCACTCATGTGCCTCACCCTCTAAGTTTAAGGTTGCGAAATTGATGGCCTCTCTCTCGGTCATCTGATTGAGCGTGTAGTATGTGTCTAGTTTCTATACCCAAGCTCTGGCGGTGCATTTGGATGATTCGTCGAAATAAGGTATGGTGAGTTTACCAACTTTTTGGATGAAATCCATGTTATGCCCCTGTTGTTGTTGCGGTCCTCCTCTATGTGGCTCTCTGGGGTGGTTCTTGAGTCTGAGTCCACAATACTCGACTAGGGTCATGTCTTGATGGAAGTCACGACCTGTTAATGGGCGAAAATGACCACTCGTCAATTGGGAGAGTGAGTCCAGTCTGGGGTTGTCTAATTAACCCAAACCGTTTGGATTGACTCACCCTGACGGGTTTAATGGCTCCGTTGGCCAATCTAAAGTCCTAAGGGAAGCGAAAATACAACTAAAAGAAATATAATAACTTACTAAATAATAATCACTGAAATTTATATGTATATATATATATATATATATATATATATATATATATACATACATACAATTTATCTAAGTAATATTTATATAATAGTTCTATTATCATATATACAATATTTACAAATCACGAGTTTTAATCGAAACTCATAAAAATCGAATGTAAATTGATTCTTTTAACAACAGTAATAAAGTAAGCGAAATTACTATTTATTTTTTATTTGTTTTCTTGTATGTATACATTCATAGAATCAAATATTAAACTACTTAATTAAATAAAGAGATATAGATAGTGGAAATCATTATATATATAAAAAATTCTATAATAAGCAAGCAAACGAAATAAAATAACGGACTAACCTATTAATGCATCCAACGTCTGTACAATAGAGAATATCCAGCCACCTTTATTCGAGAAGTAAACCTGCAACGAATCTTAAGATTGCTCCGAATAAATGCGAAACAATATGCTAGAGATTGAGTTTTGATAACAGAACATATACTGGATACAGTCACAGTGATCTTATGATTTACAAGTAACTACAATGAGATAGGTCTCCTTGTAAAAACTTGTATTTAAACATTCAACAGAAAATTGGAGATAAATCTCATAAAATGAATTGAATTGATGATCACCCTATATTATATCTAAAACATGACATATGGACAACATGTAAAAAAAGAATTATCTCAAGTTATAATAAATCATGAAGACAAAGGCTATCACCATCTATTATCACATTGAAACAAATAGAACCTAAACTAAAACATGATACACAAAATCTAAAGCTGTAATATGCATTATGTTTCATTCAAGTCTACGTGTAATTGTCCATACTCTGGTCTCATGTCAAGATGAGGAACCGTTTACAAAATGATAGGTTTATAAAGGCTTCAAGAAAGATAATTGTTTATGTTCCTGAGATCAAATTTGTTTCAAAAATAAAGGGGGATGCAACCACTCTGATTTCACTAAATCCTCTAAAACTAACAATAATTCATTTATGTTCATTCAAAATACATCATAGATATGACTGGAAGGTCTCAAGAGTGCCTCAAATAATTTTTAACATCATGGATCCCTGATTATCCTGAAAGAAAAAGAAAATAGAAAGATTTCAGATACATTTTCTGTCATTAATTTACACAATTCGAATTGATATAACTGGCTACAGAATCTTACGATTATGTAGCTAGTTATTTAGTAAATGAAATCTCATTTTATTTAATAAATAAAACAAACTAATTTGATAATAAAATATAGCTTATTAAACAAACCAAATAATATAACTTAAGAATGAAAACAAACATGCTATTAATCTAAGAGATCATACCTGTAACCATGCAATCAAATCGTATCATGAAACCTTGGAGTTTACAATGGTTGTAGCAGCCTCAACGTTTTTAAATATCACATGACCTGTGGTTTTAATACGTTTTTCTTTCCCCTAGAGGACAGATTCAAGCCTGTGGTTTTTGTTTGTTAAAACATCGATCTACTCTTTTAGAACCTTAACCCATGACTGTAGAAATGGGATATCCATATAATATCTTTCAATCCACGATAAAAAGGCCACACTTTGACTGTGTGGCGGTTGCATTCAAACAAACAAGATTGTGGACCGGAGCACCCTCCAAACGAATAGTAGATTCATTGCAAAGCTTGACACCAGGAAACTCTGGATTGTCTTTCAAACATGGAGGTAAATTATCAACAAAGTTATACGGTCGATCAGGGTGTGGCTCGAATGAAAAAGGGTCTTCCTCTGCAAGGAATCTCCCAATTTCAGAGTCTGAGCTTTCATGCACTTTGATCATATTGATTGAACTCGGATGAGAATTTGATTTGTTACGAAGCCTCCTAGAAATTAGCCTGCCAACCCTTTTTTTCTTAAAATTTATATCAAGATTTCCCTTAGATCTCTTTCTTGTAGGTTTCTTAATGTTTTTAACACAGTCATTTGGATGTGTAATCTATTGACTAGCTTGTTGAATGACCTTGGGATCGATCAAGGGTTCGTTGTTAGGGGAAGAGACACAAGTCTGGGGAGGTGAAAGAGATGCCGTCGAGTGGAAAAGGGTCTCCTCAACAATGAGTTTATCTACTTCTCCCAATTTAGGGTTACCATAGCCATTTCATATTATAAATGAATCCCAGCTGTCATCCTGTGACTCTAATTGATGTATGAGAAAGATTTTAACTAGGTCGTGATGAAAAAGGCTAGAGTCTGACCTCTGTTTCTTATATCTTTTTCCCATTTTATAAAGACTCCTGAGTAAGTAATATGGCATATTCAAAGGGAAACCCATAAAACTCATAAGCAGACACAAATGGTATAAAAATACAAGCCTGAAACGCCCCTCACAAGTAACAAATTGCTTTACCACAGCGAGCAAATCGTGCCACTGAGATTTTAGGAATGAAATGGGCATACCTTTATCATAGTTGGTTATTTTCTGAGATGTAAACAACAGGGTCCAAGGAAATTCTTCCACTTTTTCGTTTTTAAACCATTTTTTACCGCTTGCTGGTAACCTTGTGGCTTGACTCAGGAACTCCTCGGTAACCTCTAGTTTCACATCACCCACTTTCACTCTACAACCATCAAAGGATAAGGTGAATTCTTGGGCAACCTGTAAATTGAAATCCTGAAACTTCCTGATGAAAAGGAGCGAGCCATTTCTTTCTAAATCTTTTCTAGCATCGTCGTATGAGAGCAAGGTTTGTATACCATTTGGTTCAATTCTTGTGATAGGAGCCATACTGGATGGGAGGGTAATCAAACAAACACACCATACAGGTAGGGTTTGTGAAAACAAAACAGAGCCATAACCTTGAGCCCAACAATGAACGATGTAAAGACTCATACGATGGGATAGTCGTTTAATTAAAACGCATGCGAAGAGGTTTGCGAAACCCAAGGCAATCCCAAGAGATAATGGAAGTCTGCAAGTCGTATGCCACCTTTGCATTCTGTACGAGTTAGGACCAAAACATTAAAATGAAAATTAGTGCACACATCATGGGTTTGATTACAAAGTTTGGGTAAGTGAAAAATCAAGAGTTTTGTAAAAGAAACGTAACCAAGGATCAAACCAAAACTATACAAAAAATCAAATGGTGGGGGTATTTTGTTGATAAAACCATCAACTTCTTAAGCATGCTTGGAGTTGAAAGGATAAAAAACAAAGAGAATAACATCTTCATGGCAAGAAATCAAAACTCCATAATAAATTATATAAACAAATTGCCTTCAATGAAATTTGAAAACACAATGGTAATCACAGTCACAAGTTTTCATGCTTTCAGTCATGAAAACAAATCATGAATAGAAAGAAGGGAAAAGTGACAACTCGTAACTGTCATTTAGAAACTGTTCATGAAGAGTGATAAAAATTCATGACCCTAGTTAGGCAGCTATATAGTTCGTTTAATTGACATAGAAAGTTAAGAAAATTGTTGGGCTGCCAATAATGGTGACATGCTGGGAGAAGCAGTTATCTATGTAATATGGATGAGTTCAAGTTAGAGAAATCTGAAAAACTTCAAATAAAAAAACGACTGAAAATTCATTTGAACATCTTAAATAATCATGACACAGTCTAGTTTCAGATAACTTTTGTTTTTAAAGAAACGAAAAATGGTGACAAACTTGGAAAAAAGAAAGCCACGAAGTTTAAGTTAATGTCTCCAATAATATTGACATGGCCACTGCTGCCAGCAGGCATTCACAGCCTCGACAGGGATGTCAATTAACCCACTTTCACGTCTATATCCTGTCAAGAAATTTCAGATCAGAACGGAGGACGTTTAGGGCCAAAACAAAATTCATATCTGAGAATTTTCTTTTACCTGACATTGCTTCGCTGTCAGCAGGCCTGTTCAGTACCCCGACGAAGTTGTGTTGGCGTCATGCATGTATTTACCTGCTGTCAGTAGACCTATTCAGTATCCCGGCGGGTTTACAAACACTTCCCACAACTTTCTGAAACATTATTCAAATTCTGGCATATTTTTTAAAGATATTCAACAGAGCGGGGTGACACTGAAAATTCCAGTTTTTAACACATCTTGATATATCACAGACCTTAAAAATTTTCGTGCTGTCCTTCATCAAGATCCAAAAATAGTTTATTAATAAAACTAATTTTCAAGAACAGGGAGACATCGTTGAGTTGGTCTCTTAAAGAACAGGGACAACATAAAAATATTTTTATAGATGGTCGTGAATAATTTCAAGTGCAAATTGAAACCGAGAAAACGCCTTTCAAACAAAAAGTCATCTTTAACCAGGCTACAATTTCAGAGAAATACAACAGTTAATGTTCTGACAACCTTTAGCAACTATTTTCGAGGGGAAGTATTATGTTTTCTTTGTCTGAGCTATCCTGTGGTGCAGGCAGCTTGTTTCAAAAATAAAGACCGATAAACCAAAATGAAAACAAAAACAAACCAGAAAAGAAAAACAAAGAGCAAGGAAAACAAAACAGAAAATATTTACAAAAGGTGTATGGAAGAGTCATCAGTTGAAATACTTTTTGAGAGCTTGGCCATTCACCGGGAAGTTGTCTGGTTGTCCCTGTAAATTCTGCAGGTGAAAGGAACTGTGACCTAGTTTTTCATCAATTAAAAATGGTCCCAACAACAGGTTTTGAAACTTAGTATGTTCTCCTTTTCCCTCATGGGGTTTGTCCCACTTAAGGACAAGATCACCTATGTCAAAATTTCTGTCTGAGGTAGAATTGGAATCAAACCAGTTTTTGACAATGAGTTGATGTTGATCCAATTTTCGTTTTTCTTGAGCCCTTACTTTTTCTAACTTCAGCAAAGCATTAATCTGACTCTCCAAGGGAGGACAATCTTCTTCTTGCACCTTCTACGATAACTGCAGAGATGGAAGAAGGACATGCGGTGGAAGAATCGTTTCCCTGCCGTAAACAAGAAAAAAGGGGGAATTACCAACAACAGTTTTAGGAGTTACCCTATCAACCCAGATTGCGTTAAATAGTGCATTATGCCAATTTTTATGGTTTTCAGAGACCGTTCTCTTGATGATTTTGATCAAGTTTTTATTACTTGATTCTGCCAAACCATTGCCTTGAGGGTAATAGTTGGCAGAGTATTTTAATTTTATTCCTTTTTCTAGAGCGAAATCACTCATTTCAAGAGATGAAAAATAGGAAGCATTGTCAAATACTAGGCATTCAGGAATATTGAAATGAGTGATAATATTTGAATTCAGGAAAGATATTACCTGGCTGGTGCTTACATCTTTTAACAACGTAGCCTTGGACCATCTGGTGAAATAATCTATGGTTGTTATGATGTATTTATCCTACTGTGAGTATGTTGGGTTAATTGGGCCTATAATATCGAGGCCCCATTGCTGAAAAGGGGAGTCTACTGAAACTGGTTGTAGTGGGAATGATGGTTTCTGTATTCGTCCAGACGCCTTTTGACAAATTACACACTCGCGGCATAGGGCATGGGTGTCTCTGAAAAGAGTAGGCTAGTAATAACCTGCTCTTAATACTTTGTGGGCAGTGGTGTATCCACCAAAATGCCCACCAACTCCCCCCGCATGTATTTCCAAAAAGACCTTTTCTGCTTCATCTTTTTCAAGGTAGCGCATAAGTATTCCATCAAAATTTTGGCGAAATAAAATACCGTTTACCAGCTGAAAAGAAGCAGATTTTAATCTGCGTGCTCTCCTATTTTTTGGGTCAAGGTGACGGGGGGATGATCTGTGTATAAGATAAAACCTGATGTCGTCATACCAAGGACTAGTAAGGTTTTGTGCACAGTAGATTTGATTTTGATCGTGCTGATCTTGAATTAATATATCAGTTTCATTTTGTTGTCCTACAATTGAATTAGCAACCAATTTACATAAACCTTGGCCTATAACAATTTGTGCTGGGATAATTTCTATGTCGTATTCTTGTAAGGAGGTGACCCAGTTTGCCCTTTTTTCACCCAGTTCTTTCTGCACTAACAAATTTCTGACAGCAGGGTAAGGGACAAGGATTTTCATCCTAGATTTCAGTAGATAAGATCGAAAGTGTTTTACCGCTTTAAAAACAACATAAGCCTACTGATCTACTACTGGGTAATTAAGTTCTTCTCCCTTGAAGGCTGAGCTCATAAAGGCAATTGAGACTTTGTTGTCTTCAACATTCTTTTGGGTTAGGATAGCAACATAAGACCAATCAGAGGCAAACGTGTAGAGGGTGAAGTCTCGCAGAAAAACAGGGCTCATTAGAGAAGGAGCGTCTACTATAGATTTTTTTATTGAGTCAAAAGCCTGACTTTCTAAAGGTCCCCAATGGTACTGTACATCCTTTTTTATTAAATTTTGTAATGGTCTGACCATTTCTGAAAAGTTGGGGACAAACCTCCTAACAAAGTTTATCTGACCTAAGAAAGATTGCATGGACTTTTTGGAAGAGGGAGGGGGAAGTTTTGAGATGACTTGGGTCCTTTCAGGGTCAATAATCATCCTTTGATTTGATACAATGAATTTGAGGAGATTACCTTGTTCTACTGCAAAGACAATTTTTTTAGGATTTAAAGAAATGTCATACTTAGAACATCGTTGTAGAACAGATCTTAGATGAGCTAGATGATCTCCTTTATTTTTTTAGAAGACAGTGACATCATCTAGATAAACTACTACAGATTGATTGATTAAACCACGGAAAGTGATATCCATCACTCTTTGAAAAGTGGCACCAACATTTATGATCCCAAAGGGCATCTTCCTATAAGCGTAGGTACCCCACAAAGTACGAAAAGTGGTTTTGAGTTGGTCTGGGGGAGACATAAGGATTTGGTTATATCCTGACAAACCATACAGAAGAGATAATCTTTCAGAACCAGATACTTGTTGAAGGATCTATTCCATGGGAGGAACAGGGTAGTTGTCTTTATCAGACGCTCGGTTTAAATTTCGGAAATCGACACATAGTCGGATTTCACCACTCTTTTTCCTTACAGGGACAAGATTAGAGACCCACTGTGTATGTCTTACTGGGAAGATTATTTTAGCATTCAAGAGTTTGTTTAATTCTTTCTTGACTGTTGGTTCAAGTTTCAGGTGCATCTTTCTTAACTTTTGTTGAAAAGGTTGGGTCTGGGGTTTCATGGGAATAATGTGTTGTATGATGTTAGGATCAAAAGTCTTTAGGTCATCGTATGTTCAAGCAAAGACATCTTTGAATTCCTTAAACAACTTAATAAATGCGATCTTTTCTTGCTCGGAACATCCCAACCCAAAATTGATGCACTATGGGTTATCTTTAGTTCCTAAATTTACTTTTTCATGTGTCAAGGAAGAACTATTCATTTTACAATTCACTGATTTTCTGAATTTATCGTGAAGATCATAAAAATTTTCTAATATAACCACAGATTTTGGGATAGAGTTTACCATGTCTGATGCAGAATCCAGGGACCTTGGATCTGGTATTACCATAAAATCGTGAAGGTTTTCATCGTGGGTACCTTCGTCGATAACTACGCCCTGGAAAGTCTCTTCCATGTGTAGAAAATTGATGATCTATTGATCGTCATCGAAGACTCTCCAATTTGTGATGTTGTCTGGGATAGATGTTCTGACCAACAACTAGACAAAAAATGAATTCGGAGATAGGCCTTCTGTAGGAAAAAGTTTTGAGGCGACGTTAGCTAACAAATCAGCCTCAGAGTTATTCAATCTTGGAATAGAATTAATGTTAAATGCAGAAAATTTGTTCATTAAATTCCATACCTCAGTCTGATATATTTTCAGGTGTGGAGATAGACAGTGGATAGAATTGTTTACCTATCTAACCACAATTTCTGAATCACCAAAGACAGTCAAATTATGAATGTTCAAATCTAGTGCTTTTCTGAGACCTTGCAGGAGTTCCTTGTATTCAGCCGTATTGTTTGTGCATTTGAATTCTACCCGGTAAGCAATCAAAGTTTTGTTACCTGTTGGATCAATGATCACACACCCTGCACCAACTCCTTCCTTATATTTTGATCCATCGATGTAAAGAGACCAGATTTGATTTTCGTTAGGTGCATATGACCATAGAGAGAAGGTTGTTGACTGTGTGCATGTCATAATTTCGAACTGTTGTTCTGGCTCGGTAATGGTAGAAGTTTCAGCCATGAAATTGCCAAAAAAAGTGTCCAACCCCTATATTTCAGGTGAATTGGCGGAAGCAGTGAATGGTTCATTGGGATCATTTAAATCAGTTACTGTGAACTTAAGATAACGCTCACGATTTACCTTGATTTTGTTAGGATTTCCATTCTCGGGCAGCCACAAGTGAGACCAATCCGTTGCAAAATAACCATGTAGTTGTTCAGACCAATCTCTACTTAAAAACAAGCCATACACTTCGGGGATATCAATGACAATAATATTGATAACTTGATGGACTTTAGGATTAGATAATAATTTGATAAGCACATTTTTTAATTCACCTGTTACTTTAACACTAGTTCGATTAAGCTGAATAATTTTCAAGCTGGAAGGTTGAACTTCGTCATTAATTTTTTGACAGATAGACCAAGGCATTACGTTTGACGATGCACCTGAATCTACCATACAGTGATGTACATTCCTATTGAAAATTTCAAAAGTCAACAAAAAGGGTGGGACATTTCTGCGAGTATTAACAACAGAAGTTTGATGTTTTTTAGTCGCAACCCCTGAAACTAGTTTATCTACATTTGTTACACTTTTTACAACAAGCTCTCTTTTATCAGAAGACTCTGGCGTTGTTTTGACGGAGACCTTTTGGGGTGTTTTGGGGTTGTTTTCAGCAACTTTGTTGCTGTTCAGATTGTTGTTTTTGTTGTTTTCTGCATTATTTTGTAGCATCTTTTGCAGAAGAAAAGGGAATTTTAATAATTCGTAAAAATAATTTTAGCTCTAAGTTTTTTGAGATCTTCAATCAAATCATACTCTAAATTTGGGGCTGCTGAATTCTGTTTTGTTTCAATTGATTTAGACTGTTTTTGAGGTGTAGTAGTTCTAATTTCAGAAGAAGATTTATTTGTTATCTTGCTCCTAGTATTGTAAGGATGCACTGTTTCGAAATTAGCTTGAAAAATGCTATCCGAAAAATGCCCGAAAACATTGGGAGAGGATTCGTCCTCTTCCACTATCTCTTGTTCAGCTACATCTTTAGGAATCTTGGGAGGAATCAAGTTATCATGTGCCTCTAGAATCTTCTGAATAGAAAACTGTAAGCTTTCTAGATTTAGGCCTTCAGAATTTGAGTTAGGCTGGTTTGTGGGAAAAGGCTTCCTAAAAGGGGGTTTGTAAGGCCCTTTGCTTGAAGAAGCTTATTCAACCGATCTTCTCAAATCTATAACTTGATTAGACAACTTCTGAATGACCTTTTGTAATTTTTCTAGATCCGAACTATCTGATTGAGTTTTTTTTTTGGGAGGTCTAGGAAGAATTTCGATTTTCTTCTTGGAGGATGAAGTAATCTCTGCCTCATTAAAGATATTGTCTTTTAGGCTGAGAATATCTTTCTCGATTTGACTCGCCTCTTCGAAGGCTTCTAACAATGTGGATTTCTTGGAACTTTTTACCAAAATGGCTATGTTTTGATGTAAGGCTTTCATGTAGTATGCGACGATAAGATTTTCTGCAGGCATTGAGTCCATGGGGATTCGATTCTTTAATGTTAGGAACCTTTGATTAAAGTCTTTTATCTTTTCTTTGGGGTTCATCTTTAAACTGGAGATTTCCATGAATAGAACTTCAGGGGATTTGTCATCTCCTAATTTCTAAAGAAAACAGGACTCGAATCTATCCTATGATATGATGGTGTGGGGTTTTTGGGAAAAATACTAGGTAGAGGCATTTCCTTCAAAGGTGTATGGAAAAAACCTACATATTATGTCTTCATGTTCAACACTACGGAGCCTAATGGCTAGCATGAATTTTTTGATATGATCCTCAACAATCTGCTTAGAGTCTAGGTCAAATTTAGGGAGCCATTTCTCCGGATGCTTAGGCAAAGGATGTTGGGGCCCAGGTATGGCCACTGCATCTTGATCGAGCCAAGGTTTGGCGGGATTGTTCGGATTGGCCATAGGTGTGGGAGGTGTTGAAGGCTAAGATGAGGAACTTCCTTCCTTTGATGATTCTTCTCCAGAAGAAGAAGGAGATGATGGGGGTGGTGATGGTGGAATACCAAATCCTCCTACTGTAGGAGTGAGGATGTGATCTGGATCCGTAGGGTTTAGGGTAAGATCAGTACCTTCCAGTTGCTCCCTGATATCAGAGAATTCTAATGGTTGGTTCAAAGGCCGACCTGGTTGTCTGATACGGTCCAAGGGACTGTGCGTCCTTATAAGGGATTAACAAAAAAATTATTGTACGTCGGCCCCTGGGGGGTTTGGAGTTACTGGTTCAACGGTGGGTCGTGGATGGTCGTTTCATGTGGTTGTTGTTTGAGGGACAATGTTGTCGTCAGAATGACTTCTCGTTACTATAAGTGAGAGGGTAGGTGGGGGAGGAGTCTTGCGACCTCCTCGTGCCATTAATAGTATTCAAACCCTCCTTCTAGCGCCATTTGTTGATGGGCAAAAATGACCACTCGTCAACTAGGAGAGTGAGTCCGGTCCGATGTTTTCTAATTAACCCAAGCCATTTGGATTGACTCACCCTAATGGGTTTAATGGCTCCATTGGCCAATCTAAAGTCCTAAGGGAAGTGAAAAAACAACTAAAAGAAATATAATAACTTACTAAATAATAATCACTGAATTCAAATTCTGATTCGTCCTAAATTTATAGATACACCTTGTGTAAGATAGGGTATCTGACTAGTCCTATTGGCTAGTCTCAAGAAGGTGTTCCAGGTAAAACAATCATAACTTCTTCCCAGAGTATCCAAATTGGGTGGGACTGGTTGCATTGGATCGTGGACAATCTGTAGTATTTTGGGTGTGAGTTTCAGAATTTTATATCAATTATTTTGTGCGGGGCACACTATACAAGTGAGATCTCCTGGAAAGGCAAAAAATCAGCAAGTTGTGGGGAAGTTATCGTAAATTCCACTTGGCACATCCAATTGTGATCAGACCTGTGGCATTGAAGAGAATACATATCAGAGAAATACATAAGATAAAGTTTCATACCCAGAAGGGCTAAAAATTGGGAGATACAATAGAAGAGATATTGTCTAGCAGAACCACCTCAAAATCAAGGTTCAAAAGTGATACTTGGCCAACATGCCACCCAAAAAGGGAACTTCTACACCAAATAAGCCTCCAGAAAATCCTACTTGGACTC
>ML789279.1:312590-335085 GCA_009831015.1 Picea engelmannii
TTGTACTTGAACATTTAAGTGGGGTAAAAGGAGGTTGCCCCCTCGAAGAGGCTTATTATCTGATATTATCTCTTTTTCAAGGCGTTGAGTACTTTTCTTGAGGTTTTTCTATGCTATATTGATGTTTGGTTCTTAACATCTAACCACTAAAAAGGTGCATTGATGATGCCAAATTGATCCTTAGGGGAGGGCACAAATTTCTAGATAGTTTTAGGGCTGCAAATATTCACTTTTGAAAAACCCTAATTTGTAGGTACGACAACAGTGACATTTTTCTCTTGCGAAAGATGCTTCCTTCAGCTTGGCTCTAATACCATGTTAGTGTTTAAGACATTATTATAAATGTTTGAATTTCATTAGATAACAATAACATAATCCAAGATCACTAAGAAATACACAATCACAAGAGACACAACATTTATCTTGGGAAACCCTCTAGGGGAAGAAAACCCAACAAAACTTCCTTAATATAGATAGCCAATACAATTCCAAGAGATCTCTTATGCTAATACATAAATTCCTCTCCTAGATATGCGCCACTCTCTCTCCTTTGTCAGTAACAGATCAGAACTTGTCTCTCAAACTAAGCAAGTGAGTTATGTCTAAGTGAGGCGCTAGCCTCCTTTATTTATACAAGTCTGGCATGTGTGAAGTGTCTCTTCACTGGCAGGGCTGACTTCTCAAACTGGGTGGGTAAATCCACCTTTATTATATTTCTGGGTCTCTTTAATAACTGTTGGGGCTGACTTCTTATTCTTCCTATTACAATTGTAGTTTGACCAATCTGCAAAAGGGGATTTGGTCCTATTACAATAACCGACATGATCAATCCAAAATGGGGATTGATCCTATGAATAATATATCAATAATAATAAGAATACTCTTTGCAGTTACAATATTTCAACAAAAATCGCATGGCCCTACGAGTGAGCGACAACCATGTGGAAGGAAGTGATTCGGGGAGAGGAGGCTGGGACGATGTTGCAGTGGCAAGGGAAAGGTAGAGGTGGTAGAGGAACAAGGGAGGTATGATAGGCGAGGAGGAAGTGACGTGTAAGGGAGAGTGGAATGTGAGTGGGACAGATGTCGGGAGGGTTCTTGAGCTACTTAGGCCTCCAATCTTTTCGTTTTCCCTGTGGAAATCATGGGCAAAATTCCACATGATTTACACCATAATTCTCTTGAGGGTAAACCTCAATTTATGTCTGATTCTTAAGAAACAATCTACAACTCCTTGTGTTAACAAGGTGTTTATTTTTAAAATAGTGTTCAACAATAGTATATTTAGAGATGTGATTATGGGTGGTATCAACATTATGTTCTTTGAGGTGGGCTTTGAATGATTTTCCCATGTAGAATTTGTCATAGGAACAAGGAGTTTGGTAAACTCCTAGGCCAAGCATAGGGTTTGGCTTATCCTTTGTCGTTCTGAGTAGTATTTTAAAAGTTTTATAGGGTTTGAAGAGGGTTTTAATATTATTTTTGGAGAAGATTTTGGAAATTTGATTAGTGGTTCCCTAAATATAGAGTAGAGTAGAGAAATGGGAGCCAGCGGCGGAGAGGAGGGAGACATTCTAGAGATATGTTTGTGAGCTTCAAACAGAGCATGCAAATTTATTTATCCATGCATATTTACAATGCAATGCAAATTTATTTATCCATGCATATTTACAATGCAAGGAGGGTGCAAATTCTAGGCATCAAACAAAGTATGTTTATCCATGCTTAGTTACACAAACACATGCACAATCATTCAATACAAACTTGTGATTAATACTACACATAGCTATACCTATGGAATAGGTTTAAAAGTCATCAATTTCCCTTTAACAGATAATTTAGATCAAATGAAAGCTCCAGACTAAGAAACAATTTTATCAGGGAGAATTTATCCAATTTCCCAATGAAATTCGGGTAGTGTTCAGTCTTTGCACCTAAGAACATAAGCGCAAAATATTCCCTTCATGGTTGTAACTTCACATACCTTTGAGGAAACAACTTTGTAAGTAAATTCTCATGATTGGAATTCTTGGCATTTCACTCCAGATTCTCCATCATTCTTTCACTATTCTCTTCCATACTTTGTTAGAAACAATATAGAATAAAAAATAGAGTTCTTATCCATATATGACTAACTTGTATAAATCCAAATTAGAAATGAAGTGTAATCAATGTACCAAGGAAATTTTTACATGACTAATAAGTAGTTTTCTCAATTCTAGCAAAGCTCCATGCATAAAATCCAATTTCCTTGCCATTTCCTACTCTCATGGTGCCAACTGTTTGGTTTTCTCCTATCCATACTCGAAAAAATTTCTTTCAAAGAAACCTTGAGGTGTGTGGGCTCATAAATAGTTATAAATTGTAGAATGTACTCAACATGGATTTTACCATCCATTGGTAAACATCAAAATTAATATGCTAGATTCCTTCCACATCCTAGTTAGTATTTAGATAAGTAATTCATGTTGGGATAATTTCTACAACATTTCCATATTCTCTCGGCTACCCCTAAACCAAGGATTTCCCCTTCTATTTAAAGAGTCAGTGAGGCTAGCCACCTCACCCCCTCCATGAAAAAATAACATTTTTCTTATTTATTTAATTTTATCAATTCTTGATTATTCATCACTCCCTTTTGAGGTATCAATGCCTTTTTTTTTCTTAATTATTTATTTTTCCCAAAAAATATTAATATAAAATTAATATATTCAATAGTCCCTTCAAAATGGCTATTTTGAGCTCCTAACTCATTCATCCCTAAGATATATTCGACTTATGAGGCTTAGTTCAAAATCTAAAAAGTATTGTTGCTACGGAGTAGGGATTTATACCCCTAATGTGGGTCCCCAATAATAGCAATGCATATATTCTATTGAAAAGTCAACAAGAAACATGTGTCTAAATTATTTCCCCCTTCAATAAACTGGACAATAAATATTAATCTATTATTTCATTCATAATTGAGTGAGTTGGATTTGTAATAGAATCATAAGTGTAGTTAAGTGAGTTAAGATCAGTTGTACTAGTTGTAACTAAACATGCACTAGTGAGAGTTCAATTAATCAGTGAACTCACATGCAACTGAAGATTCACCACAGTTAACTACATGCATGTCAGATCCAATGGAGACCCATTTGAGATAACAGGTGAAAGGGACATTTTGGCTATCAGTTGTGATTTGATCACACATGCAATGGATATGCTTACGAGCATGTGCAAGCTAGGCAATTCGTTAATTGATGATTTGACCATTGTGAGAATTTGAATTGCAGAGATTGTGCAGAGCAGGCAAGCTGTCTGGACACAGGAATTGGCACATGTATTTGTTGATTTGTGTATGATAGTGTGAAATGATTGTATTGTACTGAGAGCTCTTGGATTAGAGTTTTGTATGAGATTGTTTCATGATTCATGATATACATAATATATGATAGTGGGGTTTTTAGCTTTACGCTTTCCCGGAAAATATTTTGTGTTATGTGTTCTTGATATTTCACTTTGTGATTGTGGTTGTGATCGTGGTTAATTTTCCACAAGAATAATAGTAGAAGAGATTATGTATTTAACAGTGGCGTAAATTGTCAGATCAGGAGAATCGCAGGAAATACTTAATTTGTATTGAAATTTCTACATATTCTTCAAGTAGAGAATCCACATCTCTATTGAGACTCCAATACTCAATGGATATCCATGTATCCATTAAGGATTTATTGGTTATGGTCCACACCCATCTATTGGAAAGGGTTTATTGGTTATGGTCCACACCCATCTATTGGCAAGTTAGCAAGGCTTGCCTTGTATCTTGCACATGCAATAATTACACACATATCAAATAGATCAATACCATGAAAAACATCATAATAATCTATTACTTAATATTATCAAGTACCCTTCATTGATATTTACTATTTGATCCCCAACCTAGAGTTCACCCAAACAACCATATCCACCTAAGTCCCCCTTAGGTGATCAATGTCCTATCCATTAAGGCCAATACAATCATGTCAAAATACATCCTTCACAATATTTAATTTGGCTTCCTTAGCCTTCTTGCCCCTTTACTCAATCCCAACTAAAAATCCCCTATCCACCTCACATAACTCACACTCAGTCACAACATAAGTAGAAAAGGATGGAATTACATACTCCCCCTTGAAACAAAACTTGGCACTTGACATCAAGTTTTTATGCAGTTACCAAAGACTCATATCACAGGATAAAATCTTATGCATATATGTATATACATAGTATCTCCCTTTGTTATGTAATAACAAATGAATAATGGGGGCAACTTAAAAAAACACTTAATCACAAGCCATCTATAATACATCCACCTACGACCTTTACTAGCTTATAAAGTAGACTACATCCATCCTTATAATTATGGAAAAAAATATGGGCTAGAGGATCAAAATGGAGGTCTTCATTTCCCTTCAAGAGTCCTCTAGTCCTTCATAGAAGGGATTAAAATTATTTATCATGCAAATGAAAATTAAAATAAAAAATCATTTGTCAAATTTGAAATGAAAATTGTTTTATATTTTTTCTATTGAATTGCAAGATTTTTTTTTTTTAATATGTTCTACTTTTCATTATTTTTATGGGTTGGAACATTTCCTAATATATTTTACTTTTTGTTATTTTATTGTTTTTATAAGTTTTATTTTTATTAATCTTTTTCCCTTATATCTTACCAATAAAAGAAAATTCCTTAATATGTTGTACTTTTATTGTTTTTATAATTTTTTTTAGTTCTTTTATTGTTTTTATAAATTGTATTTTTATTAGTCTTTTTATTGTTTTTATAAGTTGTATTTTTATATCTTACCAATAAAAGAAAACTCCTTAATATTTTCTACTTTTTATTGTTTTTATAAGTTTTTTTTTATTAGTCTTTTTACCTTATATCTTACCAATAAAAGAAAACTCCTTAATATGTTTTACTTTTTATTCTTTTATTGTTTTTATAAGTTTTTTTCTTTTATTAATCATTTTCCCCTATATCTTAACAATAAAATAAAATTTTCTTAAAATGTTTTACTTTTTGTTTTTTTATTGTTTTTATAAGCTTTTCTTAGCAATAAAAACATATGGAAGTCAGTTTAAAGAAAAAATTGTTATGTTTTTTATACAATACAATCTTATTTTTATGGAGCTCATGCATGTATGTATATTTTATTTATTGAAGCCATAGAGATTGAGGATCAAATCATGAATTCTCTTGCTATCTCGATTTCTATTTGCTCAACTTGCTCGTAACTATTGGTATCTTCTTGCCATCTTGTTCAAGTACCATCTTCTGCACTACACTTATTCATGATACCTACTACCAATTGGGTTTGGGATTTGACATGTTTCTTCTTCTACACAGCAAGAGCCACTCTTTTCTTCTCCACAAATCTACTGATATCCCCTACTTTCTTCTACAATATTAATAGGTCATGATTTTGTTGGAAGAAACTATTTTTTTTCGTGACTTTTGAGAATATATTTGATCTCAAATTTGAAAATTTAATTCCACCAAAATTGAAATTGTCATTTTGTCCAATTAAAACTCAGTTTTGCCAATTTCAAATTGCAATCTTTTTTTTTTTTAAATTTCAATATCCTTCAAATTATCAACATTTCAAATTAATTAATGAAATCACCAATATTTGGGATCTTCCATTTATCAACAAATGATAAAGAAGTTTATAATAAAGTTCTCAATATTTGAAAATCTTAGATGTACAAATCTTAGATGTGATTTCAATGATAAAGAAGTTTATAATGAATCAATTATAAAATAAACAGTTTATCGATGAATCTCTTTATTAACCCTTTTCTTCAAATTTGATCCTTACACCAATGATTTTGAATTTAAGGGTGGCGTAGTGGGGCTTCCCTATTACCAAGCTTATCCATTATCCGTTATGCATGCAGAGATTCCCCAAATGGGATTTTAGGATATTCCCAGAATCTACGCAACTCGGACCGGACAGTTGAACAGTCACATTTTAGGATATTACAAGAATCTATCCCACTCAGACCGGATAGTTGAACACTTGAATTTTAGGATATTCCCAGAATCTACCCAAGTCGGACCAGATTGTTGAGCGGTCGCACCACCTTCTTTTGTCTTCTTCACATCAAGTTTCACTAACAACATCTCTATTTTTGCTATTTTTAGTTTTCTATTACTGTTTCCGCAAATTAAATTAGAAGTGATTTTGGTCATAATAAACACACAACGAAGCCCGCACGGGTGTAGACGGGTTGGCAAGTGCCATGTAAATGGAAGGAAATTTGTAAAATGAAGTCTCATGTTCGATTCTCACCTGGAATTACTCGTGCGCCATTCTTGCGGGTTGGGTGGTTGCACCTGGCGTTATAGTGGCAGTCGACGGGGATCGACCCCGTGTCATGCGAGTATGAGAACCGCAAGTTTCCGATTCCCCCAGTAAAAATAAAAAATAAAAATAAAAATAAAATAAAATAAACAGACAACGAAGTAAACTTCATCAAAGTAAAATTGGAACTCTTGAGGATGAATATCTGCTTAGTTATTTTCATTATTCTTAGTTAATGATTTGTCTTCTGGATCGATAAAATATAAACGTGTTGTCTACCTATTTTATCAAATAATTTTTTTTATTTAAATTCAGAAACATAAATTTACACGAAATCATTATTGAGATAATTTTGGAAATAATTTTTGATAGTAAATAAATTTTCCAAATATTGAAATAATTTTTCATAAATTTACCGGATAACATAGTCATATGCTATTCCATCAAAGTTATAACCTTGAAATATCTAGATCAATAGTGCTGAATGGAAGGTGTTGGACTTTAAACTGTTATTATTAGGACGTGTATAAATAGCTAAGAATCAAGGTTATATTCATTGTAAAATCTCACCAACCTACAGCTATTATACCATGATCAAACCAACTATAAATCACTTTAATACAAAAAAATTTGTTTAGTTGGAAAAGGTTACCTGACTTAACATGATAAGACTATTTTAGACATAAATGAATGTTCGCTTCCTGCCTTTTTCAAATATGATGTGTTTTTTCACAACACTTTGTCAGTATAAACTTTGTACGTATCTACTTCCTAGGAAACAGTTGATTTCGGGATATACAAAATTCATATGTGTTAACAAAACCCGTATACAAAATTCATATATGTTAACAAAACCTGTATATATGTTAACAAAACTTGGATTTTGGGATATACAAAATTCGTATCTACTGTCTAGGAAGTAGGTGAATAACCGCTAGGTAGAGCACCAGTCGGCTATGCTCGAGACGTCATGTACCATCACTAACCATACCCTTAGTATTTTGATAGATCCAAGTGCTACAGAAAGTTTTATTTCTGGTGTAGTGCTAAAACAAATTAAGGTAAAGGTAGTCTAACAAGACGAGTTTATCTTTGTATAAATGGCTTCAGGATCCAAACAGAAGGTTGGAGGGAAGGTTACGGATTGTAGCCTTAACCTGGGAGAGTTTGTCCTAAGGGACAACCTGCACGTCACGATATTAGGATCTTATGACGATGTGATTGGTATGGACTCGTTGGAATCACATAAGGCGATACTCAAATGTAAGACAAAACGGTTGAGCTTGGTTGATGATGAGGGATAGAGACATGTGATTGTAGGTCGAAACTAGGGAGTCTCCCTGATGTTCATCTCTTCCTTACAGCTACGAAAGAGCATGCATAAGGGATGTAAGATTTATGAAATCATTGCGTTAAACAAGAAAGGAGTAGTGAAAGGTATGGAAAACCTTGTAGTGGTGCGAGAGTTTGTGGACGTCTTCCCTGAGGAGTTACCTGGGATTCTGCCAGAAAGGGAATTGGAATTTAGCATCGACCTAAAATAGGGAACTGAATCGATAGCCAGAACACCTTATTGGATGTCGACCCCAAAGTTACAAGAGCTGAAAATGAAACTGAAGGAGTTGTTGGACCTAGGACTTATATGTCCAAGTGTGCCACCATGGGGTATGCTTGTTATCTTCATACGGAAGAAGGATGGGTCGTCGAGACTCTGCATTGACTATCGTCAATTGAACAAGGCAACGATCAAGAATCAATATCTGTTTTCAGGGACTGATTATCTGTTTTATCAGATGAAAGGTGCAACTGTGTTTTCAAAGATCGACTTGATATCAGGATATCACCATTTACGGATCAAGGAGGACAACATCCCTAAGACCACCTTTAAGACGAGGTTTGAACATTACGAGTTTATTGTTTTACCGTTTGGACTGATGAACACGCCCAGGGTATTAATGAGTTTGATGAACGGGGTGTTCTGCGAATACTTGGACAAGTTCTTTCAAGTATTCATTGACGATATTTTGATTTACTCTCGAACGATGGAGAAGCATGACAAGCACTTGTGCTTGGTACTATAGTGTCTGCGAGAGAAACAATTGTATAGGAAACTATTTAAATTCTTGTTTTATCAATTGAAGATTCACTACTTAGGGCATGTCATCTTCGACAAAGGTATCATTGTGGATCTAGGAAAGGTCGAGGCTATTATGGAATGTCCAGTGCCGATGAATGTCCTAGAAGTTCTTAGCTTCATGGGTTTAGAGGGATACTATAGACGGTTCATCGAGGGCTTTTCGAAGATAGAAAATTTGACTACGGAATTGCAGAAGAAGAACAAGAAGTTTCTTTGGACTGAGAAATGTGTGGAGGCATTTTGGAGGCTCAAGGAGTTGTTGACGACAACACCAATACTAAAAGTCCCTGCCATGGGAATGGAATTTTGTGTATGCACTGACTCATCCAAGGAATGCTTACGCAGAGTCTTGATGCAAGACAGTTGAGTGATCGCTTACCTCTTGAGAAAGTTGAGAAGGCATGAGGAGAACTATGCGACGCACGATTTGGAGTTGTTAGCCATTGTTTATGCCTTGAGGGTTTGGAGACACTACCTTATCGGATGAAAATTTGAACTAAAAATGGACCACTATGGTCTACAACACATCTTTACTCAAAGCGACTTGAACACGTGACAACGATGTTGGTCGGATTTGCTTAGAGAGTAGGATTTTGAGATTATTTACATAAAAGGAATAGTGAACAAAGTGGATGATGCGTTGAGTCGGAGACCACACATATTTCAGTGTCTCCTCTGCACATGAATCTACGAGAAAAGATTCTAACTTTACAGTGCAACGATGACTGGTACAAAGAGGTCATGGATTTTATTAGACAAACCACAATGATGGTACCAAAATTTGAAGGATTTATGTTGGACAACAACGAATTATCGATATTTAATAATTGAATTTACATACCGCCCAATGACGAGTTGAGGAGTTTGATCCTAAATGAGGCTCATAGAGAAGTATCCATGGCTCACCCAGGAGTCACAGATATGAGGGACGACCTTAAATCCTTATTCTTCTGGAAAGGAATGAAGGTAGACATAGTCAACTACATGGCAAAATTTCTAGAATGTTAGTAGGTGAAGGATGAAAATAAAAATCCGACAAGATTACTACAACCACACGCTATTCGAGAATCGAAAAGGGAAGTCATTTTGATGGATTTCATAGTTGGATTGTCACTGACAGAAAGGAGACACGACTCGATTTTTGTGGTATTCCACACTCTAATGAAGAGTGTTCATTTTATTCATATGTGTACGACGTATCAGGCACCTAACATAGCTAGAGTTTTCATCAGTGAGATTGTGAGGCTGCATGGTGTGCCTAAGAGGATTATATCTAATAGAGGATCGGTGTTTACAGGATGATTTTGGACTAGTTTCCAAGAGGCCTTGGGAACCCAACTTAACTTTAGTACCACATATAACCCGGAGACAGACGGGAAGACTGAGAAAACGAACCAAATATTGGAGGATATGTTGGGTATGTACGTAATGGACAAACATAAATGTTCAAAGGAATTCATGTCACTGGTAGAATTTTCTTATAACAAGAGTTATAAAAGAACCATTCAGATGGCACCTTTCAAGTTTCTTTATGGGCGACCGTGTTAGACGCCTTTGAGTTGGGATCAGCTTGAGGATAGGGTCCTCATGGGACCAAAAGATATCCAAGAAATTTAATAGAAAATGAAAACAATAAGACAAAGGATCAAGGAAGCACATGATCGATAGAAGAGTTATGTCGATGCGCGTCGTGTCAACTGTAGTTATGAATTTGGCAATTGAGTCTTCTTGCGGGTGAAGCCACATAAGAGTTCGATTAAGTTTGTAAAGGGTGCTAAACTCTCTCCTAGGTTCATGGGACCCTTCAATATTGTGGAAAGGAAGGGGCTCGTGGCTTATTGACTAGCTTTGCCTGATTCTTTGAGGCTTATGCATGATGTTTTTCACGTATCTGTTTTGACACATTATGTTAGTGATCGAACACATGTTATTGACATGATTTCCTTATAGTTATTGAATGAGGGTGTGCTCATGGCGGAGTCTATCCACATCCTGGACCATCGCATTTGACAGTTACGACATCAAATAGTAGATCAGGTTAAGGTCCAGTGGAACAACTATAATCCACACTCAGCGACCTAGGAGTACGCATATGATATGCTTCATCCATTTCCATTTTTGTTTGATAGCTAGACCTATGATATTGCGATACACTTTATTTCGACACTTACATACTGTGGAACTTTGGGATAAAGTTTAAAACAAGAGGGCATGTATGTAATATCCCGCTCTTGCGCGCACTGAGCGGAATTATTCTTTGAGGACACTTGCGTGCAAGTGATCTGGTTCTTTATATGATTGGTTGTTCTGATTGTGATTATGAGATATTTTGGATTTGATGATATGTTATTTTTGTTGTATTTACACCGATAGGTGTTGGCTAGGCTGTCCTGAGCGTGCAGGACTTTGGACAGTGAGGATGTTGAGGCATTGATGAAACTTCTTGGACTCTGAATCGAGTCAGGGAGTGGACTGTTAGGGTTTGAATGTTGTTTATGTAACATATGTATATATGATTATATATTATGATGTTGATTTTTATTGTTGACATGATTGTAAATTCTAACCTTGTACAATGTCTACTGTAAAAAGATATTCATAAAAGAACAGAAGATATACAATGGCAAATACAAACATTACATAGAGATTTTTCCCCTGGAAACCCAAACCGGGAAAACCAACATATATTATATTCATTCATTTTGTTACATTGTTTACAATACAATATAAATATAGGAGCCAACAACATCCAAAACCCTAACCCAATGACCTGGATTAGTCCAAAAACCTAATTCCTTAACCGGAAATAGAAAACCATCAGCAAAAACCATGTGCCGAAAAAACCATCTAAATACATGCTACGTTTCCCGAGGTAGGTGTCACATTTCCGAACATTCTTCCACTTGTTGTTTTATTTGCATATAGGGCATTACAAGGTTACATAGTCAAAAATCCATGGCAGCAATGCCCATGGATCCTCTACACCAAGAGAACTTCTCAGTGCTCACAAATTTTGTTAATGAGTCTGCAACATTCTTCAAAGTGTCCACCTTAATCAATGATACTTTATTTTCTTCAATCATGTCTCTCACAAATTGATATTGGACATCAATGTGCTTTGTCTTTGAATGATAACTAGGGTTCTTCGCCAGAAAAATTGCACTTTGGCTGTCACACTCTATCCTTACAACTTGTTGTACCAACCCAATACCTGAACACAATCTTTGTAACCATACTGCTTCCTTACTTGCATGAGTGGCTGCCATGTATTCAGATTCTATAGTTGAAAGTGCCACTACAATCTGTCTTTTGCTCATCCAACTTATTTCTCCTCCAAACAGGTTAAACACATACCCGCTTGTATATCTCCTATGATCCAAATCTCCAGCCCAGTCTACATCCACAAAGCGATGTATATCGACCACTCTGTCCAATCCCAGTCTTCCTTTGTAGCACAATCCATAGCTAGCAGTGCCATGCAAATACTTGAAAACCCTTATTACTATTGTACAATGCTCCTTCCCTAGTTTTAACATATACCTGCTCAAAACTCCCACTGCATGTGCAATGTCTGGTCTAGTATAGATCATTGCATACATCAAACTGCCAACTGCACTCGCATATGGAACATGAGACATGTCCTCCTCTTCTTCATGTGTCTTGGGACACTGATCCACAAATAACTTTACAGGAATAGGAATATGAACCTTGACCAGTTTACATTCCTTCATATTAAACCTCTGCAATATTGTCTCGACATATTTTCTCTGATTTGACCAGATTTTCCTCCTTTTTTTGATCTCTTTTAATTTCCATGCCCAAAATGAAATTTGAAGCACCAAGATCCTTCAAGTCGAATTTATAGGACAACTGAGTTTTCACATCTTGGATAATCTCCTTGTTGTTTCCTATCAGCAACATGTCATCCACATACAAGACCAAATAAATAAAATGATCACCAATTAATTTAGAATACACACAATGATCCTCTTTTCTTCTTGTGAAGACAAGTCCTAGCATATAAGTATCAAATTTTCGATACCACATCCTTTGTGATTGTTTTAAACCATACAGGGACCTTTTCAGCTTGCATACCAGCTCCTTCTTTCCTTTCAAAACATAACCTTTTGGTTGCTTCACAAATATTTCTTCTTCCAGATCCCCATGTAGGAATGTTGTCTTCACATCCATATGTTCTACCTCAAAATCAAATGCAGCAGCAACAGATGACATAAATATTATAGAGGTTAACTTGGCAACAAGAGAAAAAATCTCACCAAAATCAATTCTCTCAACCTGGGAATAACCCTTTTCTACTAACCGAGCTTTGTATTTCTCCACTTTTCCTTCTGCATTCAGCTTCTTCTTAAATACCCATTTGCTGCCAATGGGATTTCTTCCAGTTGGCTACTCCACTAGATCCCAAGCCTCATTCTTATCCAAAGATGTCATTTCTTCCTCCATGGCCTTTTTCCAGAGATTTCCATCCTATGAAACCATTGCCTCCTTGACAGTTCTAAGATCATCATCAATAATAGACAAAGAAAATATTGAACGAAAATCAGATGGACTATACCTTTTCGGTAGCCTTCTTTCTCGATCTGATCTCCTCAATATTGGAGTATGAGGATCTTCTTCTTCTGATTCATGTTCTTCTGTAGAGTCTGTTTCATCATCCTTTAAATCAAACTCTATCTTCTCTAGTTCTTCCTTACTTGGTAGGACTTCATGTTTAACAACATCCTTCATTTCTCTAAATACCACATCTCGGCTATACACTACCTTCTTAGTTTTTGGGTTCCAAAGATTATAACCTTTGATACCATCTTTATATCCAATAAAGATACATTTTTCAGCCTTCTTATCCATCTTACTCATGTTTTCCTTTGGAACATGAACATATGTATCGTAGCCAAATACCTTAAGATGTGTGAGAGAAGGTTCATTACCAATCCATACCTCTTGTGTATTCTTGTCACCCAACGCTGATGAGGGTGATTTGTTGACCAGATAACATGCAGTACCCACTGCCTCTGCCTAGAATTCTTTCCCTAACCCGACACCATTGAGCATGCACCTTGCTTTTTCCATCAACGTCCTGTTCATCCTTTCTGCAACTCCATTCTATTGAGGTGTATATGGAGTAGTCTTCTGCCTTGCTATACCACACTTCTTACATAATTCTTCAAATTCATTCTCGCAGAAATATCCGCCATCATCTGTTCTCAGCACCTTAATTCTTTTCTCTGTTTGATTCTCAACAAGAGCCTTAAACACTTTAAACCTATCAAAGACTTTAGATTTCTTCCTGAGGAAATATATCCAATTTTTCCTCGAGAAGTCATCTATAAATGAGACATAGTACACAGATTTTCCCAATGATGGGACCAACATAGGTCTAAAAACATCACTGTGAACTAGTTGTAAAATTCCTTCTGCCCTCGTTGCACCAGAGGGGAATCTTACCTGATTCTGCTTCCCATATAGACAATGTTCACAGAAATCAAAATCCATAGAGCAGTTAGACATACCTTCAACCATACCTTTACCATGTAGTAGTCAAAGACCCTTCTCTCTGATATGCCCCAGTCTTTGATGCCATAACATAACCTTTTATCCAGAGACTGTAGCAGTTCTTTCTTCTTCAACTCCAATATCAGGAACAATGGAGCTATTACACCCATCACTAATAGTGCTTCCTAGAAGCTTATACAGAGTTCCAAACCGAACTCCCTTCATCAACACTATTTCTCCTCGAGCCATCCTGTAAGTTCCCTTTTCAAAAATTGTTTTTACCGCTGCATCTTCCATTTTTCTTACAAAAATCAAATTTATGGACATACCTGGGATGTGTACAACACCAGGCAGTGTTCTAATCCTTCATCTATGAGTCTCAACTTGACCCTTCCTCTTCCTATGATTCTAGTTTTCGAATCATTACCTAAGAAAACATTACCTCCGTCATACTTTTCATATTCGTAGAACCACTCCCTGTGGGGAGTCATATGAAAGGATGCACTAGATTCAATCAACCATACCTCATGATTTTCATGTGTGCTTGAAGAGGCCAAGTATAAATCCCCTCCTTCTTTCTTGGAGGTCTTTTCTTTTGTAGAAGAAGATTATTCAGATCCCTTCTTTTTCTCAACTTTGGATCTACACTACTTCTTGTAGTGCCCTTCTTTTCCACACCTCCAACATACCCCTACAAACTTTCCAGGAGATTTATATCTACCCTTAGACTTAGATCTCCCACTTGATAAATTAGATCTATTTCTTTCCTGGGAACATCCTCTTGCAAATAATGTGTTTTTGATATGTCCTTACATATTCTTTCATCTCATCTCCTCCGACAACAAGGATGAGACCACTTATTCAAACTTCAAAGAAGTTGTATTACTACCTATGGCCACAACCAGACTATCCCACGAGTCTAGTAAAGAACACAACAAACTGATACATTTATCTTCATCTGAAATTTTAGTCTCAACATATACTAAATGACTTACCACAGTATTGAAGGCGTTCAATTGCTCTACCATCGAGTCTCCATCTCTCATCCTCAAGTTATACAACTTCTTTCTCAGGAATAGTTTATTTACCAGGGACTTAGACTGATACAAATTCCCCAACTTTTCCCATAAATCCTTGGTTGTAGCTTCCTCTGACACATTCATTAATACTAAATCAGAGAGACACAGTCAGATTGTGCTCTTTGCCTTCCGATCCATCTTTTTCCAGTCATCTGCAAAAGTTCCTGTAGGTGAAGTACCTGGATCTACCATGATCCACTAATCTCTTTCCACCAAAAGATCTTCCATCTTGAGCTTCCATAGCTCAAACATTTTCCCATTAATAAGGTATAGACATGGATTTAAATGGAACGTTAGATTAATTACAATACCTTTTTTATTTAATAAGCAGTCTTCACCTTTACGATTTAAGTGAAAAATATTCATAACTATTGCAATTTTTAATTTAAGGATTTCATAACTATTGCAGTTTTAATAAATAGTTAGTCGTTCTCAATTTAAAGATTCTTAAAGATTCATAACTACTTACAATTTTGAGTTTAAGTTATTTAAAACGGTGCTTTAGAAAGTGTATGACTTTTATCATGAATTAAGTTGATATACAAACTGTGGGTAATTATTTTGGCGATAAATTATATATATATATATATATATATATATATATATATATATATATATATATATATATATATAGATTGTGAATTTGGATGAGGCAAGTTGCATGATATGTAAAGCTAATATTGGTTGCAGAAGCTGTATTGGGTTAATGTTAAATGATAGAAGCATTATTATGTTAAATAACATTTTATTAATGTTAAATGATAGAAGCATTGTGTTGTTAAATAATATATTATTAATGTTAAATGATCATTATTCATTATAAGATGCTTCATTCTTTTTAATGTTTTAAAGGATTGTATTTTTAAAAAAAAGAAGGTAAGGAAGAGATTATTCCTTTTTTACTATCGGTCTGGAGAAGTTAAAAATTTAGTTGATTTATTGATTAAATAAACCCCTCCAATGGAAGGGTAAAAATATATGTAAGTTCTTATAATTTGAATATTAGATGGTGATAGGTTATATTAATTAGTTACTATGAGCTATGTGTTATTAATTGGTTATATGTGCTTATGTTAGTGAGTTAATATCTGTTATATGCTTCATGTTGAATTTTTAATGGTGGTTGGTTATCAATTGTTATCCCTAGGTGACTGCCTTGTAAGAAACAAGAAAACTATCTGGTTCATTACGCAATTTAAAATGTATTGAACGTAGATATCTTGTGTCATTTTAAGTTGGTTGATTGAGTTCTTGGTTTATCGATTTCATTGAACGTATGAAAGTTTAAGTTTGGACTTCTGGCGCATTGGATTGTGTCACGATTGAAGGTTTTGAATGGTTTATGTTGTGCCTTAGTTATAACCATGCTTGTTGCCATGTGGCAACATGATTCCTTATGATTGAGTTATTGCATGCATTGACCGATAAGTGTGCCTAACAACTAGGCCTTGGGTCTTATGCTTCATGATGATGACGATCATTATTGGAATTGATGTTATGCACCTTTCATTGTAACGTTTTATTGTATTGTCACTCACTCGTCGTGAAGATTTTAGTCACTTGTGTCATTGATGTTGGTTGTGTTGGGTTGGTCTAATGATTTTTCTCAGCTTAGTAGGCTTGTATTGATTGTGTCAAATGAGATGTAGACACCTCCTTGTTCCTCAGAACAGTCACCAGCCTTGAGACCTTAAATGGTCAAAATTGATGGGAACCTGGGCTTGAGCGTTGCTTATGTGTCCTACAAGTCCTAACTTTCCAAGGTAGGACGGGTGGGTAGTATTTGTATTTCTTCGTTCGATTGATTGGAGTATGTTTCATCTAGTTGCTTGATGTCCTAGTATGTTAGGTCATGATCTTGTTTGTTTCCTAAATTGCATGTGTTTTGTTCATCATCAAGTTGCGTGATTAACTGTTGTCGTTGTCACTTTCCTGCTAAAAAAAGAAAAAAAAATGCACTTAATATGTGTTGCATGTTGTCGTAACGATGGGGTTGTTACATATGGTATCAGGGTGGGTTCGACCCATGACTTGGGATCACTACAACTTCCTTTGGCTAGATATTTGATTAGAATGTCGCTAATTAAATTGTTGTGTATTCGTGCAGGTAATCATGGTTAGAGGACATCACGGAGGAAAACGACAGGTTGTTAGGGGAGGAGGTGTGATGCCTCCAGTAGAATACACTCTCGAGAGGTCTAAACCCCAGGGAGACAAATAGGTTCTCAGGAAGGAACAAGTAGTTGTGGGTGATGTGGTTGGGCTAATGAGGTCCTTTTAGAGGATTTCAGTGGCACTGATCATCTATTTGGATAGAGATGAGACCAGGGCACTGAAACCTCTCGAGGGTCCACAACACACTCCAGTCGGTACTGGTAGAATTCACCGAGAACTTGAGAAGGTCAAATTTCCTGAGTTCTTTGGTACCTCGAAAGACACAGCCGCTGAGGCATGGTTGGAGAATATGGATATGTTCTTTTTACTTCAAGACTATACCTCCAACATGAAGTTCTGCATGGGGGTCTTTCAACTGAAGGGGAGCTCTCTTCTATGGTGGAAGATGCTCCTTCCACAATTGAACATGGCAGTCGAAGGCGTGTCATGGGAAATGTTCGAGGAAATGTTCCGAGAGAGGTATCTATCTCAGGAATTCATTGAGCGTTAGCTAAATTATTTTAACACCTTGCGATAGGGCATATGTATGGTTCCTGAATACAAGGCCCATTTCATGGAGCTTCTTCGGTATGATCCACACCTGAATACTGAGAAAATTAAGGTCAACAAGTTCGTGTTCAGCCTTAATGTCAGCATTCGTGCAAAGGTCGGGATTTTGATGCCTCATACCTTGCATGATGTTGTCCATAAGGTCACTAAAGAAGAGGAGGATCTTATCAGTAGGGGCTAGAGAAAGACTCAAGTGAGACCAGTGAGATAAGTATCATCTGGTGCGATGTAGCATTAGACACCAGCTAGACATTCACCAGAATTTCGAGACACTCAGAGAGGATACACATACACTACACCACGACGATCAGTGCTTCAGTAGTGGTCTCCTTACAGAGGAACACATCACCATCAACAACGTCGACCGCAACAACAATAGTTTAGGCCTGTTCAGTAGAATAGACTAGTGTTCCAGGATGGTGGGTCGTCACATTATACTTCAGGTACTAGGAGTACCAGACCAAAGAAGGGGTGTTGGAAATGTGGAGAGCCACATTACCAACGTGACTTCCCAGTGGAGAGGACCAGAGCATATGGATCATCTGAGCCCACTACTGTGGGAGATTTGGGCAAGGCCCGTAGGATTCATGCAGTGGTGAATAGGCGCCAGGTAGACCACATGTTGACTGTGCTCGACACCTCTGGTACTGTCGCTAACTAGACCCTTAGTATTTTGATAGATCCAGGTGCTACATAAAGTTTTATTTTTGGTGAAACTCTCAAAATAATTAAGGTAAAGGTAGTCGAACAGGATGAATTTATCTTTGTAGAAATGGCTTCGAGAGCCAAACATAAGGTTGGAGGGAAGGTTACAGGTTGTAGCCTTAACTTGAGAGAGTTTTTCACAAGGGAAAACCTATACGTCATGATCTTAGGATATTATGACGCCGTGATCGGTATGGACTGGTTGGAATCGCATGAGGCGATACTCAAATGTAAGACGAAATGATTGATCTTGGTCAATGATGAGGGACAAAGATGTGTGATTGTAGGTCGAAACTAGGGAGTCTCTCGGAGGTTCATCTCTTCCTTGCATCTATGGAATACCATGCACAAGGGATGTAAGCTTTATGAAATCCTTGCATTAAATGAGAAGGGAGCAGTGGAAGGTCTGGAAAGCCTTCCAGTGGTGTGAGAGTTTGTGGACGTCTTCCTTAAGGAGTTCTTTGGGATGCCTCTAGAGAGGGAATTGGAATTTACCATCGAACTAAAACCAAGAACTGAACCAATAGAAAGAACGCCTTATAAAATGTTGACCCCAGAGTTACAGGAGTTGAAAATGCAACTGAAGGAGTTGTTGGACCAAGGAATTATACGTCCAAGTGTGTCACTGTGGGGTGCGCCTATTATCTTCATACAGAGGAAGGATGGATCATGGAGACTATGCATTGACTATCATCAATTGAGCAAGGAAAAGATCAAGAATCAATATCCATTGGAAATGATTGATGATCTATATGATTAGAAGAAAGGTGTGATGGTGTTTTCAAAGATTGACTTGAGATCAGGGTATCACAAATTACAGATCAAGGAGGATGACATCCCTAATATCTCCATTAAGATGAGGTTTGGACATTACGATTTTATTGTTTTACTGTTTGGACTGACGAACGCCCTCGAGGTATTTGTGAGTTTGTTGAACGAGGTGTTCCGTGAATACTTGGACAAGTTCATCCAAGTATTCATTGACGATATTTTGATTTACTCTCATATGATGGAGGAGCATGACGAGCACTTTCCCTTGGTACTATAGTGTCTGTGAGAGAACAAATTGTATGGGAAACTATCTAAATGCTCCTTTTATCAATCAAAGATTCACTACTTAGGGAATTCCATCTTTAGTAAAGGTATCGTTGTGGATCCAACAAAGGTGAAGGCTATTATGGAATGTCCTGCGCTAAGGGTTTTTCGAAGATAGCAAATCCGACTACCGAATTGCAGAAGAAGAACAAGAAGTTTGTTTGGACCGAGAAATGCACGGAGGCATTTCGGAAGCCCAAGGAGTTGTCAATGACAACGCTAATACTAAATGTCCTTGACATGAACGTGAACTTCTGGGTATGCATTGACACATCCAAGGAAGGCTTAGGAGGAGTATTGATGCAAGATGGTCGAGTGATCACTTACATCTCGAGAAAGTTGAGAAGGCATGAGGAGAACTATGTGACACATGATTTGGAGTTGTTAGCCATTATTTATGCCTTGAGAGTTTGGATACACTACCTTATCGGACAAAAATTCGAACTAAAAATGGACCAATGTGGTCTACAACCCATCTTTAATCAAAGTGACTTGAACGTGTGATAACAACGATGGTCGAAATTTCTTAGCGAGTACGATTTCAAGATTACTTATATAAAAGAAACAATGAACAAAGTGGCTGATGCGTTGAGTTGGATACCACACATATTTTTGGTGATGCCTCTTCAGACGAATCTACGAGAAAAGATTCTAACTTTACAGTGTGACAATGATTGGTACAAAGAGGTCATGGATTTTATCGGACAAACCACAATGATGGTACCAAAATTTGAAGGATTTATGTTGGACAACGACGGATTATCGAGATTTAAAAATCGAATTTACATACCGCCCAATGAAGACTTGAGGATTTTGATCCTAAACGAGGCTCATAGAGCAGTATACATGGCTCACCTAGGAGTCATGAAGATGAGGGAAAACCTTAAACCCTTATTCTTCTGGAAAGGAATGAAGGCAGACATAGTCAACTACATGGAAAGATGTCTAGAATGTCAGTAAGTGAAGGTTGAACATAGACATCTGAAAAGATTACTACAACCACATGCTATTCCGAAATCGAAAAGGGAATTCATTTCAATGGATTTCATTGTTGGATTTCCACTGATGGCAAGGAGACACAACTCAATTTTTGTGGTAGTCGACACTCTAACAAAGAGTACACATTTTATTCCTGTGCATATGGTGTATCAGGGACCTGACATAGCTAAATTTTTCATCAGTGATATTGTGAGGTTGTATGGCGTGCCTAAGAGGATTATATCCGGTAGAGGATCGATGTTTACAGGATGATTTTGGACTAGTTTCCAAGAGGCCTTGGGAACCAAACTTAACTTTAGTACTGCATATTACCCGGAGAGAGACGGGAAGATTGAGCGAACAAACCAAATCTTGGAGGATATGTTGTGTATGTATTTGATGGACCAACAAAAGCATTGGGAGGAATTCTTTCCATTGGTAGAATTTGCATATAACAATAGTTATCAAAGCACCATTAACATGGTGCCTTTCGAGTTTATTTATGGGCGACTGTGTTGGATGCCTTTGAGTTGGGATTGGGTTGAGAATAGGGTCATGGTGGGACCATAAGAAATCCAAGAAATGGAATATCAAATGAAAACAATGAGACAAAGGATCAAGGAAGAGCAAGATCGACATAAGAGTTATGTCGATGCGGATCGTGTCAACAATAGTTATGAAGTTGGCGATCGAGTCTTCTTGCAGATGAAGCCACATAAGATTTCGATCAAGTTTGGAAAGGGTTCTAAAATCCCTCCTAGGTTCGTGGGACCATTCAAGATTGTGGAAAGCAAGGGCCCATGGCCTATTGAATAGCTTTTCCTGATTCTTTGAGGCTTATGCACGATGTTTTTCATGTATAGGTTTTGAGACATTATGTTACTGATTCTACACATGTTATTGACATGATTTCCTTGTAGGTATTGGACGAGGGTGTGCTCACAGCGGAGCCAATATGCATCCTTGACCATTGCATTCGAAATCTATGGCGACGAACAATAGATCAGGTCAAGGCCCAGTGGGACAATTATAGTCCACACTCGGTGACCTAGGAGGAGTTATATGATATGCGTCAATAGTTTCCATTTTTGTTTGATAGATAGACCTATGATATTGTGATACACTTTATTTCGGTACTTACATACTGTGGAAATTGGGATGAAGTTTAAAACAAGAGCGGGTGTATGTAACATCCTGCTCTTGCACACGCTGAGCGGACTTATTCTTTGAGGACACTTGTGTGTAAGTGATCTGGTTCTTTATACGATTAGTTGTTTTGATTGTGATTATGAGATATTGTGTATTTGATGATATGTTATTTTTTTTGTATTTACATCAACATGTGCTATTGACTGGGTTATCCCGAGTGTGAAGGACTCTGGACGTTGAGGATGTCGAAGAAAACAATGAAACTCCTTGGACTCTGGATCGAGTCAGGGAGTGGAATGTTAGGGTTTGAATGTTGTTGGTGTGACATATGTATATATGATTATATATTATGATGTTGATTTTTATTGCTGACATGATTCATTGATGGATGCAGGCTGATGATAGCTTGTCAATCAGACTCACATTTGGAGTAAAGGGGTCATGCACAACAACCAGAGACATTGAGGGAGAGGTGTGGCACCAGCCCTGCCACAACCTACTAGCACTCATGTCATGGCTCCAACTATAGGTTAACGATTACCTAGTTCGAGGGACCCGCAATGTTGTGAGGGAAGAGTGTGAGAGTCTCTCACGATGATTATAAAGGGCACACAATAAGGTAGGGTACTTATTCCTTAAAGTCCCTTAATATCCCATAAGATCACCCGATGGAGTATTGACTCCAGGGGTTTGACATCTACCAAATTCAGTCAAGAGGTGAGTGGTACCCTTGGAGCACATAGTGAGTATTGAAGGGCATGTCACAGAAAAAAAAAAAAAAA
>ML789280.1:23589-42174 GCA_009831015.1 Picea engelmannii
ATTTAATCTATTGTCTCATGTACCTAGTTTTCTGCATTCAAAATCTCTATATTTGTAGTTTTTGTTTCAATTATAAGGGTCAACGGACACTAGAAGTGGAATTCTAGTTCTCTCGTAAGAGAACACACATCCAAGATTTAGTATATTGTTTTTAGTCTAGAGAAATATTTCATATTCTTTAAATAATATAGAGATGTGGAATTTAGTGGGTAAATCTACAATTGGGGAAGATTACAAAAAAAAAAATGCAAGTGGCATAACCTAGTTGAACACCCTTGTAACTTTTGTTTCTACCCATTTAAGTAGTGACACACCACAAAACAATTGTATATAAAGTTGTGTTATTCATACCCTATGGTATACAATAATCCATATAGATTATTCTATAACTATCCTTACATAAATCTAAATATATAATATTGCTATATTACACTAAGAATAGTTGTTGGGGAGATCACTCGTGTGCAACAAGGAATTGGGTAGTCCAGATAAGGGTATGCTCCATCTTTCTTAGTTGGTACTATGAAATATTCAACTGCATACTGTTGTTGGAAAACCTTTGGTATATTATAGATTTATATAACTTGACACTCATTTATTGTTAGGACCATGGAAACCATTGACTTTGTAGTACACTATTGAAATCTCTACATCTTTGAGTATACAATAAATTTAGGAATTATGTAATCAAAATCATAGTAAATGAAGAGTCTATCTCCTACCAACACCATTGTGAGAGATTTATCTAAAACTATTCCTTGTACAATTTTAACCATGAGGGTCTACTTATGTACTATCCCTTTTATGCGGACCTGCTCATACACTGTTCATGATATATATCAAAAGGTTCCTTTCAAGCCACTCATTGTAGTGAGATAAGTTGGGAATAACATTTTTATGAAATTTTAGGTGGAATAATGTCCCACAATCATAACATGGCATCCATAAAATAAACAAATCCTTGATATATATTGTAAGAATAAGAAAAATGAATTTAAGGTTTATGAGATCAACTCTTCTATAAAAAATATCTCAACTAATCTCAACCATATTTGTGGGTATCTATGTATAACCTTGGATATCAAGGTGTGATATTGATACATGGATATAACCAAGGGGGAACCATTATCAAGTAAATATAATAACACTTCCACACTCTTTAAGAATAACCATTGCATACCCTCCTAGAATCAGAACTTGCGATACTTCTTTCCAAAGATAGACATGAACAAGTTTGATGGTTTTGATCCCTGTAGATGGGTTACACAAACATAGTACTATTTATCTATCCATGGAATTATTGATGAACTAATGAATCTTAGAGTGGGGTTTTTTTTTTTATCTAGATACTAAATGCTGGCAGTGATGGAAATGGTATAAAAATACTTATACTAGCTACATCTCCTTGAGCCATTTTATTAAGGCCATATATGTTTATTTTTAATGGAGGCTCATTATTTGGGTTTATTAACCAAATTACAACAAATAGGTATGGTTATAGAATTTAGAGTGACCTTTGAGTCGTTGGAAATATCTACATAGTGTCCTCTTGGTTATTTTCTAAAGAATGTTTCATCAATGGTGTCATGTAGAAAATTTGAGTACAAGTAATGATGCACTACCCAATTACTTGGTTGGAAGGTTGTGAGTGAGATAAATAATAAAATATGGTGATTAATTCCCAAACCCAAACATTTCCGTTCACCTCTTGCACTCACTCTCATTTAGAAACTACCACCAACACCTTAAATTATCTACCTTAGAAACAGTCCAAATGTTGTCCTTGGAAGATATAGTCAAATGTTAATTCTTTCGACTTTTCTATAGTTTTGATGAGAGATATTCATAAATGAAAATATATGGAATTTTTTTTTACTTCAAATGGATGTACCACCTGAAGACCACTCAAAAGACATCCTAGACAACAAAACACTTCAACAAAGATTAGAAGACACAACCCCTCCTACTCAACAACAACCTCCCTAGATCCCTGTGAAGAATGTTAAATTAATCTCCATGACTTATCTATTTTTTCATCCCTACAAAATATAACATTTATTGGGTATATCGTGAAATACAAGGTGATTGTGTTGATTGATGTTTGTAGCACCACAAAATTCATTCGTAAGATGTTGGTAGAAGCCGCCCATTGTTATTTCCATAGCATACCTACTTTTCATACTATGAGCTCCAATAGGAGTATGATAAAATGTGCACGTTTATTTTAAATTTAAAATTTTTTTTCTCATCTAAAAAATCACATGTTTTCTACTTAAATGGGTGATTGTGATGTATTCCTCAATTTATAATGGTCAAACAGTTTAGGACCAGTCACCATGAATTTCAAGGATTTATATATTTGATTCACTAAGGAAATGAATAAACATATACTCAAGGGGATTCAATCTACTTACCTTCAAATTATTAGCTCCCATCGTACAAAGAATATATGAAAAAAATATGCTTAGGAATTTAGCCAAATTCCATGCCATAGAAGTAGTGGATTCCTCCTACAATAGATTAACCCTTATTTGCAACTTGTCTTGACTAAAAATCAATATATATTTGAGACATTATCCATCTAACCACCTTCACATGTTAAAAATAAAATTGGGATTCCCCTAGTTCCAGGTAATCAACTACATAATGGGCATCCTTTCATAAATAAGATTGAAATAGAAAATATCATCGAAGGACTATTAGAGGTGGGAGTCATACAACCAAGTACCAACCATTATGCCTCACACGTGGTATTGATATTAAATAAATAAGGAAACTAGTACATGTTTCTTAAGTTTAAATATCTCAGTAATTTTACCATCAAGGAAAAATTTCTCATTCTCAATATTGATCATATATTGGATGAGCTTCGTGGAGTCGATTTCTTAACTAAACTAGACCTTCATTTAGGCTACTAGTATAAAATATGTATGGAGGAGGTGGATATCCCTATGATATTTTTTCACATACATGATGTTCACTATGAGTTTTTAGTGATTCCCTTTGGACTTTACAATGGTCCATCGACCTTTTAGAGACAAATAAAAAATGTTTACTTTCTGGAAATCACATCCCTCGAGACTCATGAAATGGTTTAATATCCTCTTGTGGATCCTTTAACTTTGGTGGTTGTATAAAAAACTAACAAGTCGACCTTTTGGTTTAGCAACAAATGTGTGCCAACAATTGGTATAAGATAAAAAGGTCATGGGTTTGATTCTGGTCAGTTGGTATCGAGTACCTCAATTGGTGTTTAGGAGGATATTTTTGACTTGGTCATCAACACCTACTTCAGGACTCGTGACATGGATTTACAACCTTCAGTGGATCCATTAAATCTGGAGGCTATATGAGAAACTAACAGGATGACCTTTTCATTTACTGACAAGCGTGGGCCAACAACAAGATCTTCTGAACCTTCATATGTAATTTTTTGTTTTTCTTCTTTGATGGTATATTAATCTACAATAGAATGTGGGAGGCAAATTTCAATACAACAACTATAATTAATGAATCCATGGGAGGTTGTTAAACCATGTTACGATCCTTGTAATTTTGAACCCCTTTGGCATGGTTGTATAAAAAATTGACAACATTTGAGTCTCCAGTGGTCTCTAGAATATCTATAAGCTCTCCCAATCCTTCTTCAAGGATCGATATAAAAATGAAAGTATTAAGAAGGGGAGTAGGATTCATTGGTAGTTTTATTTTTTCCATTTGCAAAGGATCTCTTCCTATCCATCATAACCATAAATTAGAAGTGCCTAAGATGATCAAGAACTGTAACATCCCGCTCTGGCGCACTTACAAAACTTATTCTTTGAGGACACTTGCTCGCAAGTGATCTGGATTTTTATGATGATAGAACATTTATCCTTCATTATGATGCGTTAAGATAGATGACATGATGTTTTTACTAATTTGATGTAGATAGGTGTTGCTGACTCAGTTTCATTGAGTGTGCAGGGTTTCAGACCTTGAGGATATAGAGGCATCAGTGGAACCCCCTTGGACTTTGTATTGAGTCAGGGAGTGTGCTATTTGGGTTGATTTATTTACGGTGATATTGCTTTGTTTTGACTATATGATATTGATTTTATGATATGTTGTTGACATGTTCTGACACGATGGTTGATGATGCAGGCTGACGATAGCTTGTCGACCAGACTCAAATATGGAGTAAATGGGCCACACATGATTTCCAGAGAGGTTGAAGGGGAGGTGTGGACAGTAGCCCTGCCACAACCTACTAGCACTCCCGCTATGGCTCGAACTGTAGGTTAACGATTACCTAGTTCGAGAGGATCCACGATGCCGTGAGGGAAGACTGCGACAGTCGCTCACGATGATTCTAAGGGGTGTGCAATAAGGCGGGGTCCTTATTCCTTAGAGACCTTAGTATCCCACAAGTTCACCTGGCGGAGTGTTGACTCCAGGGGTTATAGATGTCTACCAATCAATCAAGTCGGCAAGGGCACCCTTGGAGCACGTGGTGCATCCTGAAGGGCACGTCGCGCAACAAAAGAAAATGAGGCCAATGCCACCCTTGGAGCATGTAGTGCGTCCTGAAGGGCACGTCACAGTGATGATGATGATTAGACAACCTAAATAACCCTAAGACCTTAACGCCTTAAGAAATTTTGAAAACGACTCCCCTAATTAATTGTCGCCCAGTTCAAATCTAAACCTAAATTTAAAATCTCTCAAAGATAAAATTTTGATTAGCCTAAAGAGAAGACCCTACAAGAATAAACATAAGGACGCAAACCAAAACCCTCCTAAGTATTAGTTAAAGTCTTCTAAAATTAAGGGGGGGGTAAAGTAACGAGGGAGTTAAATTAATTGAAACCCATGGTTTTTAAATTATAAAGAAGAAATAAAACTATTTAAAGTGTGGGAGTATAAAAGTTAGGATTTTAAAAATATAATGGAAAGATTATTAAGCGCATTTATCTTTTTGGGTTTAAAAGAAAAAAAGGGGAAGGGAATAAATAATAGAAATAGGGAAACTTGTATTAAAGGAAACATAATAAAGGAAAGTAGGGGACATAGGGTAAAAAGAAAAAAGGAATCAACAATTAAGGAGTTACTAAAATGAACTAACTTTTAGCAACTTCATTTTAGGGAAAGTTATTAAAAGCATGTAAGGGGATCTAGGAACACCTAGGAGTAATTTTAGGAGCGAATCTAGGTGGGTGAGGGAAATGAGTCTTTTAATATTTTTAAATAAAATAATTTTGGAGAAACTTGGGGGATGAGTGACACTTGTACAACATAGAATTTTTAGGGGATTTTTCATAAAAACTTAATTAATAGTGATTTAGGGAAAGTAGGTGGGTCTCAAAATGATATAAAGGAAGGGGAAGATGAGGAAGAGGGGAGGAACGACTAGCGTAACGTTACGTTGCTGGATTGTGGCTTGACTGATTGCTTCTGAGGAGTTGGCATTTTCTCAGCTCGGATTGGAGTGGTAGCTCAGCCTTGCGAGGCAAGCTGAGAAGCTAGACTTATCTTTTGTATCTTGTGTGGCCCCTTTGCATCTCGGGGGGCTAAGGGGGAAGAAGAGTACCCCTAGCGATTGGTTGGGAGGTACCGGTGAGGTCTCTAAGGTCGGCTAGCGGGAGCGGGATGAAGAGCGAGACTGCACAGAGCACATAGACAACACTTGGGCAGGCGAGCAGGCCACGGTATGCTACTTGTGTGAATGATAGAATGTGTAGGATTGATGACTTAGATCAGCATGTGTATAGAGTAGAAACCATTTAACCTCATTAGGTGTTCAGTTCTTGTTGGATTGACTATTTTTATCACTCCTGCTTCAGTAATTATATGAAAATGTAATAGATGCAAAGGGTTTCGTCCGCTAGTTTTATGCTTGTGGGTAATAATAGTCTGCTAATGTTGCAACGGATGAGGGCTTAAATTACTGTAAATCATATCTAATGGAATGAGTGTTAGCGGAATTTAACTTGCAGTATTTTATATCCTTTGCTCACTGTAATCAGATCTTTTTGAAAAAAAAAAGGGGATTGAATAGTGCGTATGTCTGTTTTCATTGGCACTCTGGCATTAGATAGCATTATCGACTTTCTGCCTGCATTTTAGTGACCTGTAAAGAAAAGGAAATCTTTAAACTGACGATTTCCCCATTTAAATGCCAGTGTCGATTTCCTGCTGTAATAGATTACATGTTACCTTTGTTTTTAAAAAAAAAAAAAAATGGGCTCGAATTCCTCCCTTGTTAAGGTAATGGCTTGGATCATAATTTTTCTATTCTTATTTTCGTGGGGCAATTCCTCCCCAGGGGGGGGGCTTACCCTTTTACTTCAACCCTTTTATTGTTGTCAACAGTTGCTTGTACCCCACTGCTCCTCCTCTTCCTTCTACATGGTCGAATCCCTTCTTGTTGCGTCTTACTACTGCGTTTGTACAGTGGTGGTCATGTTGCATGCGAATTTAGAAAATGGCTGAGTCATGGATTTAGTCATTGCAATTTGAAATTGCGGAATTCGTCAGATTATGCATACGATTTTAATTGGAACTATGGAATTCTTTTCATTAAGGTCATTGTCAGAGTGTTTCAAGGCGGGCATCTACGTATTGCACCGTGCACTCCAGCTCTTTGAAAATCCGGTACAAACCTCCCCTGCTAGCTTCCATGGACGACTGATACCATGCCTACGCCACTTTAGTTCTCGCCGTGACCTTGTTGTTGTCGACTGAACTAGGCACTGAATGCCAACCACTATGACAACCCCTGACTTAAATTCCCCTCCCAGTGTGCATGCACAGTGGTCTTCATCCCGACTAACTGTCCTTGGCCTCTACTCCGTATCATACGCCCTTAATTTACTAAACCTTCGATTGTCCCTTCCGCTGGTAGCTACAGCATGATACCCTCTGTGATAGGGATTACCATTTCTTTCAAGGGAAGATGCGCAGCGTTCCTTCCTCCCCTATGACCGCCTTACACTTAGGCATGAGCCCTTCTGCACAGTCTGCAACCCTCTATCCTTGTTTCTCCGAATTAATACCTTGTCTAGAGAGTGTCGTCACGGGTTTGCTTAAGGGGAAGCACGTCTGCGCTTTACTATTTTCAATCACTGGTTGGTAGTAAAACCCTTACCCTGTCAGGCTATAGATGCCACGAATTATTGAATTACTAAGCATCAGGTTTATTTGCTTTTAAGTTGTTCGGTTTGTATCAAAATTCTCAGCGCCAGATTGAATAATAATTAATTGCTTTATGGTTTTCCCTAGAATGCAGAAATATCGTGATTCTGTTGGTAAGCTACCAAAATTTACAGTAACGATGGTATATTGGTAGACTACTGAGAAGACGCATGGTTTCTCTAAATCATGTTGTTGTAATGCCACCTGTGTTATTTATTAACAAGGTAAAACGCAATTACAAAATGCAATTCTAATATTTATATTAAAATGCACTAATAGAAACTTTTGGAAAAAGAAAAATCGTTGTAATAGGACTGGGGTTATCATAATTGGCCTTTTTAAATTTTGTCATTTAAAAAATAAAAAATAAAAAAAATTATAGCTAATTTACTTATTGCCATTTTAAAAATTTGATACTTTTAAATATCGTCATTTTTTAATATTGTCATTTTAATTACTGTTAGAGATATATATATTGTCATTTTAATTTTGAGGTTATATTGTTACCTTGAATAGGATGATATTTATACATATGATGTTATTTTATCTTATCATTGAATGTTTTTATTTTCAGATATCGAACATTTTTAATAATGTTATTTTTTAAATATGGTGCTTTTAAAATGGGTAATTTTTAATTATTTTCCTTCTAAATTTTGTCATTTAAATATATATATATATATATGGCTATTTTATGTATTGTCTTTTAAATTTGATACTTTTAAATGTGACCTTTTAATATTGTTATGGTTATATATTGACGTTTCCACTTATGATGTCATATTGTTATTTTTAAACATTTTCAATTATGATATCACATCATTATTTTTAAACCTGATGCTATTTATAAATATGAGGTTATTTTTGACATGATGTTGTTGTATTTTTAAACATGATGTTATTTTTAAACATGATTATCTTGTTATTTTTAAACCTGATGTTAATTATAAATGTGATGTTATTATAAACATGAGGTTATTTATATATTGAGGTTATTTATAAATATGAGGTTAAATATGAGGTTATTTATTGCAATAATAATGAAAATTTATGATCATAAATAAACATCGAATTGTGAGCTCCTCATGTTTATCTGAAGGTCTCTATCTTGTAAGGTCATTGTAAATCCTATGTTGTAGCATATAAGAGGGATTGTAATTGTAAATCATGGCCCGAATATGTGTTATAAATGTAAGGTGTTTAATATTTCTAGGCAGTGTTTTTGTAACTTTCATCACTATTAATAAACATTTACAGTGTAATAACCTTGATTTAACTACAATAGAATTTTTGAGACTGTATTAAGGGTGTTGTTCCTTGTAGATAAAGTTGTGCTTGGTTGATAAACCTTCCGTGTGTCGGGACTATTGGTCAGGTGGGAGGTAGACTCCCTAGGTAGCCTTAGGAGTTTGTCTGTGTGTGTGTTTATTTGTGTAAAGAATCCAGTGAAGATTCAAGAGTCTCGGGCCCTTTAAAGGAAGGATTTCCACTCTTGCGACACACATGACAGAGATTACTAGTTTCTGCCTGAGAAGTCGGCCAGGAGCCTATCCCACCTTCTCTCTCTCCAGAGCAGAGGACTAAGATTAAATGCCCTGCTTTTCTGTGCAGAAATAGTAAACTCTATTGTTGGATTCTTCCATCTGTGAATCTACTGTACTTAACACCTGGTGTCATTTTCTGCTTACAGCTGCTAGTTGTACGCCTTATGTCTAGGGGCATTATTTCTTATTGTCACTGTGATATGTCATGTGTTGTCTTGTTGTGTTCATCTTTCTTGCGTCTTGTTCATAGTCGAGTTACTAGTTTCTGCCTGAGCAGTTGGCCATGAGCCTATCTGACCTTCTCTCTCTCCGGAGCAGAGAACTAAGATTAAACGCCCTGCTTTCCTGTGTAGAAATAGTAAACTCTACCACCATGGATTCTTCCCTCTGTGTTCTTACTGTGCATAACCCAGTATGTCATTAAATGTTTTCGTTGTGCGCCTTATGCCTATGGTCGTATATTGTTTGCAGTTACTCGTTGTGTGCCTTCAGTCTTCTTGTGATGAACATCATGGTTGTGTCTTGCTGGTTGTCGAGTGGCGACGTAGAGTCAAGTGTGCTTGTTACTTCTACATGCGCGCACATATCTTAAACCAAAAAAAAATAAAAATAAAATGCTGCACTTGTTATTAGAGTGGTTGTCGTAACGAGGAGGTCGTTACATATGGTATTAGAGAGGGTTCAACCCGCGATTTGGGATTCTCTACGAATTTCATTGACATGATTATATTTGATTATTCTGTTGTTGATTGAGTTGATTGTGTGTGTGCAGGTAATCATGGTTAGAGGATGCCATGGAGGCAGACGACGGGGTGCTAGGGGAGGAGGCGTGATGCCTCCAGCAGCATCCATGCCTGAGGGGTATAACCCCCAGGGAGGTGAGCAGGTTCTTATATAAGAGCAGATAACGGTTGGCGATGTGACTGGGATGATGAGATCCTTTCAGTGCATGTCCAAGGCTCTGATCAGGCGATTGGACAGAGATGAGGCCAGGGTGCCGACATCTGCAGAGGTTCTGCCGCGTGCACTGGCCGTTACTGGTAGCATTCACCGAGAACTCGAGAAGGTGAAATTTCCTGAGTTCTTTGGTGCCCCGGATGGCGCAGCCGCCGAGGCATGGTTGGAGAATATGGCGATGTGCTTAGCACTTCACGATTATACCTCCAACATGAAGGTCCACATGGCGGTCTTCGACCTGAAGGGGAGTGCTCTTCTATGGTGGAAGATGCTCTTATCGCAGCTGAACATGGTCGTTGAAGACGTATCATGGGAACTATTCGAGGAACGGTTCCGAGAGAGGTATCTTTCAGAGGAATTCATTGAGCGTCAGCTCAATGAGTTCAATGCATTACGACAGGGAGGTCGTACGATGCCCGAGTACGAGGCACGTTTTATGGAGATGCTCTAGTATGCTCTACACCTGAACACTGAGAAGCTAAAGGTCAATCAGTTCATGTTTGGACTTAACGAAAGCCTGCGTGAAAAGGTTAGCATCTTGATGCCTCAAACCTTGCACGACACTGTCCAAAAGGCCCTCATAGCAGAGGAGGAGCTTATCAGTGGGGGTCAGACCAGGACTCCATCGAGACCAGCAGGGCAGAGTTCATCTGGTACACCGCAGCATCAGACACCAGCGAGACATACGCTGAGATATCGTGGCTTCCAGAAGGGATCCACGTTCACTACACCTTGACAACCGCCGCCTCAGCAGCGAACCCCTTATCGAGGACCACAGCACCAACAGTCGCGTCGCCTACAACAGCAGCAATTTAGGCATGTTTAGTAGAATAGACCAAGGTTTCAGGCCGGTGGGCAGTCATCCTCTACTTCGGGTACCAGGACTACTGGGCCGAAGAAGGGTTGTTGGATGTGTGGAGAGTCACACTACCAGCGCGACTGTCCTGTGGAGAGGAATAGGGTGCCCGGATCAGCCGGACCCACTACAGTGGGAGATATGGGCAAGGACCATCGGAAACATACAACGGTGAATAACTGCCAGGCAGAGCACCAGTCGACTGTTCTCGAGATGATAGGTACTGTCGCTGACCAGACCCTTAGTATTTTGATAGACCCATGTGGTACTGAGAGTTTCATTTCTGGTGCAGCACTAAAAAGGATTAAGGTAAAGGCAGTCGAACAGGACGAGTTTAGCTTTGTGGAGATGGCTTCGGGAGCCAAACATAAGGTTGGAGGAAAGGTTACGGGCTGTGCCCTTAACCTGGGAGAGTTTGTCACGAGGGTCAGTTTGTACATCACGATCTTAGGATCTCATGACGTCATGATCGGTATGGATTGGTTGGAAATGCATGAGGCGATACTCAACTGTAAGACGAAGAGGTTGAGCTTGGTCGATGATGAAGGACATAGACGGGTGATTGTAGGACGGAATCAGGGAGTATCCCTGAGGTTTGTCTCTTCCTTACAGTTACGGAAGAGTATGCGCAAGGTGTGCAAGCTTTATGCGATCCTTGCGCTAAACAAAAAGGGAGTAGCAGAAAGTCTAGAACACCTTCCAGTGGTGAAGGAGTTTGCGGACGTATTTCCAGAGGAGTTACCTGGGATGCCGCCAGAAAGAGAATTGGAGTTTACTATAGACCTGAAACCGGGGACCGAACCGATAGCAAGAACTCCTTATCGGATGTCGACCCCGGAGTTGCAAGAGTTAAAAATACAACTGAAGGAGTTGTTGGACCTGGGAATGATACGTCCTAGTGTGTCACCATGGGGTGCACTAGTTATTTTCATTCAAAATAAGGATGGATCATGGAGTCTTTGCATTGACTACAATCAACTGAACAAGGCTACGATCAAGAATCAATATCACTTACCAAGAATTGACAATCTGTTTGATCAAATGAAGGGTGCGACAGTGTTCTCCAAGATCGATTTGTGATCAGGGTATCACCAGTTACGGATCAAGGAGGATGACGTCCCTAAGACCACTTTTAAGACAAGATTTGGACATTATGAGTTTACTATTTTACCGTTTGGATTGACAAATGCTCCAGGGGTATTCATGAGTTTGATGAACGAGGTGTTCTGTGAGTACTTGGACAAGTTCGTCCAAGTATTCATTAACGATATTTTGATCTACTCTCGGATGACAGAGGAGCATGACGAACACTTGCGCTTGGTACTACAGTGTCTACGAGAGCACAAATTGTATGGGAAGTTGTCCAAATGCTCTTTTTATCAATCGAGGATTCACTACTTAGGGCATGTCATCTTCGGCGAAGGCATCGCCGTGGATCCAACAAAGGTGGAGGCTATTATGGAATGGCCTGCGCCAATGAATGTCACAGAAGTGCATAGATTTATGGGTTTAGCAGGATACTATCGATGGTTTGTCAAGGGATTTCCGAAGATAGCAAATCCGATCATGGAATTGCAGAAGAAAAACAAGAAGTTTGTTTGGACCGAGAAATGCGTGGAAGCATTTCGAAGGCTTAAAGAGTTGTTGACCACAACACCAATACTAAAGGTCCCTGACATGGACGTAGACTTCTTGGTATGCACGGATGCATCCAAGGAAGGTTTAGGTGGATTCTTGATGCAATACGGACGAGTGATTGCTTACATTTTGAGGACACTAAGAAGGCATGAGGAGAACTACGAGACGCACGATTTGGAGTTATTAGCCATTGTATATGCCTTGAAGGTTTGGAGACACTACCTTGTTGGACAAAAATTTGAATTAAAGACTGATCATTGTGGACTACAACACATTTTTATGCAAAGCGACCTGAACGCATGACAACGACGTTGGTCGGAATTGCTTAGCGAGTACGACTTCGAGATTACTTACATAAAGGGAATAGTGAACCGAGTGGTGGATGCTTTGAGTCGGAGGCCATGCATCTTTTCGGTGTTACCTCTTCAGACGAATCTATGTGAGAATATTCTCACTTTACAGCGTGACGATGACTGGTACAAAGAAGTCGAGGATTTTATTGGATAAATCACATTGATGGTACCACGATATGAGGGATTTTCTTTTGATAGTGATGGGTTATTGAGGTTTAGAGGTCAGATTTATGTACCGCCAAACGGCGAATTGAGGATGTTGATCCTGAGTGAGGCTCATAGAGCAGTTTACATGGATCACCCAGGAGTCACGAAGATGAGGGAAGACCTTAAACCCTTATTCTTCTGGAAGGGAATGAAGGCCGACACAGTCAACTTTGTGGCTAGATGTCTCAAGTGTCAGCAGGTAAAGGCTGAACATAGACACCCGACATGATTACTTCAACCGCATGCTATTCCGGAATCGAAATGGGAAGTTATTTCGATGGATTTTATTGTTGGATTGCCACTGACGGCAAGGAGACACGACTCAATTTTTGTAGTAGTAGACACTCTAATGAAGAGTTCTCACTTTATTCCTGTGTGTATGACATATCATGCACCTAACATAGCGAGAGTTTTCATCAGTGAGATTGTGAGGCTGGATGGTGTGCCTAAGAAGATTATATCCGATCGAGGATCGGTGTTTACCGGACGATTTTGGACAAGTTTCCAAGAGGCCTTAGGAACTCAACTTAACTTTAGTACTGCATATCCCCCATAGACTGACAGACAGACCGAACGAACGAACCAAACCTTGGAAGACATGTTGCGCATGTACGTGATGGACCAAGAAAAACATTGGGAGGAATTTTTGCCTCTAGTAGAGTTCTCTTATAACAACAGTTACTAGAGCACCATTAAGATGACACCTTTTGAGTTTCTTTATGGGCGACCATGTCAGACGCCCTTGAGTTGGGATCGTCTTGAGGATAGGGTCCTGGTGGGACCAGAAGAAATCCAAGAAATGGAAGAGAAAATGAAAACCATAAGACAAAGGATTAAAGAAGCGCAGGATCGATAGAGGAGTTATGCCGATGCGCACCGAGTCGACCGTAGTTACGAGGTCGGCGATCGAGTCTTCTTGCGGGTTAAGCCGCATAAGAGTTCAATAAAGTTTGGAAAGGGATCTAAACTCTCTCCTAGGTTCATGGGACCTTTCGAGATTGTGGAGAGAAAGGGGCCCGTGGCCTATCGACTATCCTTGCTTGATTCTTTAAGGCGTATGCACGATGTTTTTCATGTATCTGTTTTGAGATATTATATTAGTGATCCTACACACGTGATTGACATGAGTTCCTTGCAGGTATCGGATGAGGGAGCACTCATGGCTGAGCCAGTCGACATTTTAGATCATTGCGTTCGACAATTACGACATCGAATGGTAGATCAGGTCACGGTCCAGTGGGACAATTATAGTCCGCACTCGGTGACTTGGGAGGACGCATATGGTATGCGCCAGCAGTTTCCATTTTTTTTTGATAGATAGACTTATGATACTGTGGTACTTATGATATTGTGGTACATTTACTTCGGCATTTACACTGAGAAACTTCGGGACGAAGTTTAGACCAAGAGGGGGTGTATGTAACATCCCGCTCTGGCGCACTTACAAAACTTATTCTTTGAGGACACTTGCTCGCAAGTGATCTGGATTTTTATGATGATAAAACATTTATCCTTCATTATGATGCACTAAGATAGATGACAGGATGTTTTTACTACTTTGATGTCGACAACTGCTGCTGACTAAGTTTCATTGAGTGTGCAGGGTTTCAGACCTTGAGGATGTAGAGGCATCGGTGGAACCCCCTTGGAATCCGGATTGAGTCAGGGAGTGTGTTGTTTGGGTTGATTTATTTACGGTGATATTTCTTTGTTTTGATGATATGATATTGATTTTATGATATGTTGTTGACATGTTCTGACACGATGGTTGATGATGCAGGCTGACGATAGCTTGCCGACCAGACTCACATATGGTGTAAAGGGGCCACACATGATTTCCAGAGAGGTTGAGGGAGAGGTGTGGACAACAGCTCTGCCACAACCTACTAGCACTCCCACCATGGCTCGAACTGTAGGTTAACGATTACCTAGTTCGAGAGGATCCACAATGCTGTGAGGGAAGACTACGACAGTCACTCACGATGATTCTAAGGGGCATGCAATAAGGTGGGGGCCTTATTCCTTAGAGCCCTTAGTCTCCCACAAGTTCACCTGGCGGAGTGTTGACTCTAGGGGTTATAGATGTCTACCAATCAGTCAAGTCGGTGAGTGGCACCCTTGGAGCACGTGGTGCATCCTGAAGGGCACGTCGCGCAACAGAGCAAACGAGGCGAGTGGCACCCTTGGAGTACATAGTGTTTCCTGAAGGGCACATCACAGTGATGATGATGATGAGTCAACCTAGATGACCCTAAGACCTTAACGCCTTAAGAAATTCTGAAAATGACTCCCCTAATTAATTGTCGCCCAGTTCAAATCTAAACCTAAATTTAAAACCTCTTAAAGATAAAATTTTGATTAGCCTAAAGAGAAGACCCTACAAGAATAAACATAAGGAAGAAAACCAAAACCCTCCTAAGTATTAGTTAAAGTCTTCTTAAATTAAGGGGGGGGGTAAAGTAATGAGGGAGTTAAATTAATTGAAACCCATGGTTTTTAAATTAAAAAGAAGAAATAAAACTATTTAAAGTGTGGGAGTATAAAAGTTGGGATTTTAAAAATACAATGAAAAGATTATTAAGCACATTTATCTTTTTAGGTTTAAAAGAAAAAAAGGGGAAGGGAATAAATAATAGAAATAGGGAAACTTGTATTAAAGGAAACATAATAAAGGAAAGTAGGGGACATAGGGTAAAAAGCAAAAAGGAATCAACAATTAAGGAGTTACTAAAATGAACTAAATTTTAGCAACTTCATTTTAGAGAAAGTTATTAAAAGCATGTAAGGGGATATAGGAACACGTAGGAGTAATTTTAGGAGCGAATATAGGTGGGTGAGGGAAATGAGTCTTTTAATATTTTTAAATAAAATAATTTTGGAGAAACTTGGGGGATGAGTGACACTTGTACGACATAGAATTTTTAGGGGATTTTTCATTAAAACTTAATTAATAGTGATTTAGGGAAGGTAGGTGGGTCTCAAATTGCTATAAAGGAAGGGGAAGATGAGGAAGAGGGGAGGAACGGCTAGCATAATGTTACACTACCAGATTGTGGCTTGACTAATTGCTTGTGAGGAGTTGGGATTTTCTCAGCTCAGATTGGAGTGGTAGCTCAGCCTTGCGAGGTGAGTTGAAAAGCTAGACTTATCTTCTGGATCTTGTGTGGCCCCTTTGTGGCTCGGGGGGCTAAAGGGGAAGCAGAGTACCCCTAGCGATTGATTGGGAGGTACCGGTGAGGTCTCTAAGGTCAGTGAGAGGGAGCGGCACGGAGAGCGGGAATGCACGGAGTGCGCGGACAACACTCGGGCAGACGAGCAGGCCACAGTATGCTACTTGTCTGAATGCTAGAATGTGTAGGATTGATGGCTTAGATCGGCGTGTGTATAGAGTAGAAACTATTTAACCTTATTAGGTGTTCAGTTCTTGTTGGATTAACTATTTTTATCACTCTTGCTTCAGTAATTATATGAAAATGTAATAGATGCAAAGGGTTTCATCCGCTAGTTTTATGCTTGTGGGTAATAATAGTCTTCTAATGTTGCAATGGATGAGGGCTTAAATTACTGTAAATCATATCTAATGGAATGAGTGTTAGCGGAATTTAACTTGCAGTATTTTATATCCTTTGATCACTGTAATCAGATCTTTTTAAAAAAAAAAGGGGGATTGAATAGTGCATCTTTCTGTTTTCATTGGCACTCCGGCATTAGATAGCATTATCGACTTTCTGCCTGCATTTTAGTGACCTGTAAAGAAAAGGAAATCTTTAAACTGACGATTTCCCCATTTAAATGCCAGTGTCGATTTCCTACTGTAATAGATTACATGATACCTTTGTTTTTAAAAAAGAAAAAGAAAAATGGGTTCGAATTCCTCCCGTGTTAAGGTAATGGCTTAATTCGTAATTTTTTTATTCTAATTTTCGTGGGGCAATTCCTCTGGGGGGGGCGCTTACCCTTTTACTTCAACCCTTTTATTGTTGTCAACAGTTGCTTGTACCCCACTGTTCCTCCTCTTCCTTCTACATGGCTGAATCCCTCCTTGCGGCATCTTACTACTGCGTTTGTACAGTGGTGGTCATGTTGCATGCGAATTTAGAAAATGGCTGAGTCATGGATTTAGTCATTGCAATTTGAAATTGTGGAATTCGTCAGATTATGCATACGATTTAAATTGGAACTCTGGAATTCTTTTCATCAAGGTCGTTGTCAGAGTGTTTCAAGGCGGGCACTTACGTATTGCAGCGTGCACTCCAGCTCTTTGAAAATCTAGTACAAACCTCCCCTGCTAGCTTCCATGGCCGACTGATACCGTTCCTGCACCCCTTTACTTCCCCGCCGCGACCTTGTTGCCGTTGATTGAACTGGGCATTGAATGCCAACCACTCGGACAGCCCCTGACTTCAATTCCCCTCCCAGCGTGCATGCACAACGGTCTTCATCCCAGCTGACTGTCCTCGGCCTCTACTCCGTATCATATGCCCTTCATTTATTGAACCTTCGATTGTCTCTTCTGCTGGAAGCTACAACGTGATACCCTCTGCGATAGGCATTACCATTTCCATCTGGGGCTGATGCGTAACATTCCTTCCTCCCCTATGACCGCCTTACACTTTGGCGTCAGCCCTTCTGCACAGTCTGCAACCCTCTATCACCGTTTCTGTGAATTAATACCTTGTCCAGAGAGTGTCGTCACGGGTTCGCTTAAGGGGAAGCACGTTTGCGCTTTACCATTTTCAATCGCTGGTTGGAAGTAAAACCCTTACCCTATCAGGCTGTAGATGCCATGAATTATCAAATTACCGACCAACAGGTTTATTTGCTTTTAAGTTGTTCGGTTTGTATCAAAATTCTTAGCGTCGGATTGAATAATAATTAATTGCTTTATGGTTTTCCCTAGAATGCAGAACTATCGTGATTTTGTTGGTAAGCTACCGGAATTTACAGTAACGATGGTATATTGGTAGACTACTGAGTAGACACATGGTTTCTCTAAATCGTGTTGTTGTAATGCCACCTGTGTTATTTATTGACAAGGTAAAACACAATTACGAAATGCAATTATAATATGTATATTAAAATGCACTAATATGTATATTAAAATATCGTCATTTTAATATCATCATTTTATTGACAAGGTAAAACGCAATTACGAAATGCACTAATATGTATATTAAAATATCGTCATTTTTTAATATTGTCATTTTAATTACTGTTAGAGATATATATATTGTCATTTTAGTTTTGAGGTTATATTGTTACCTTGAATAGGATGATATTTATACATATGATGTTATTTTATATTATCATTGAATGTTGTTATTTTCAGATATCAAACATTTTTAATAATGTTATTTTTTAAATATGGTGCTTTTAAAATGGGTCATTTTTAATTATTGTCCTTCTAAATTTTGTCATTTAAAATATATATATATATGGCTATTTTATGTATTGTCTTTTAAATTTGATACTTTTAAATGTGACCTTTTAATATTGTTATGGTTATATATTGACGTTTCCACTTATGATGTCATATTGTTATTTTTAAACATTTTCAATTATGATATCAGATCGTTATATTTAAAACCTGATGCTATTTATAAATATGAGGTTATTTTTGACATGATGTTGTTGTATTTTTAAACATGATGTTATTTTTAAACATGATGATCTTGTTATTTTTAAACCTGATGTTAATTATAAATGTGATGTTTTTATAAACATGAGGTTATTTATATATTGAGGTTATTTATAAATATGAGGTTAAATATGAGGTTATTTATTGCAATAATAATGAAAATTTATGATCATAAATAAACATCGAATTGTGAGCTCCTCATGTTTATCTGAAGGTTTC
>ML789280.1:42224-57753 GCA_009831015.1 Picea engelmannii
TAAACATGAGGTTATTTATATATTGAGGTTATTTATAAATATGAGGTTAAATATGAGGTTATTTATTGCAATAATAATGAAAATTTATGATCATAAATAAACATCGAATTGTGAGCTCCTCATGTTTATCTGAAGGTTTCTATCTTGTAAGGTCATTGTAAATTCTATGTTGTAGCATATAAGAGGGATTGTAATTGTAAATCATGGCCCGAATATGTGTTATAAATGTAAGGTGTTTAATATTTATGGGCAGTGTTTTTGTAACTTTCATCACTATTAATAAACATTTACGGTGTAATAACCTTGATTTAAGTACAATAGAATTTCTGAGACTGTATTGAGGGTGTTGTTCCTTGTAGATAAAGTTGTGCTTGGTTGATAAACCTTCCGTGTGTCGGGACTATTGGTCAGGTGGGAGGTAGACTCCCCAGGTAGCCTTAGGAGTTTGTCTGTGTGTGTGTTTATTTGTGTAAAGAATCCAGTGCCGTATCAAGAGTCTCGGGCCCTTTAAAGGCAGGGTTTCCACTCTTGCGACACACATGACAGAGATTACTAGTTTCTACCTGAGCAGTCGACCAGGAGCCTATCTGACCTTCTCTCTCTACGGAGCAGAGGACTAAGATTAAACGCCCTGCTTTTCTGTGCAGTAATAGTAAACTCTATTGTTGGATTCTTCCATCTGTGACTCTACTGTACTTAACACCTGGTGTCGTTTTCTTCTTACAGCTGCTAGTTGTACGCCTTATGTCTAGGGGCGTTATTGGTTGTTGTCACTGTGATATGTCTTGTGTCGTCTTGTTGTGTTCATCTTGCTTGTGTCTTGTTCGTAGTCGGGTTACTAGTTTCTGCCTGAGCAGTCGGCCAGGAGCCTATCTGACCTTCTCTCTCTCCGGAGCAGAGAACTAAGATTAAATGCCCTGCTTTCCTGTGCAGAAATAGTAAACTCTACCACCATGGATTCTTCCCTCTGTGTTCTTACTGTGCATAACCCAGTGTGTCGTTAAATGTTTGCGTTGTGCACCTTATGTCTATGGTCATATATTGTTTGCAGTTACTCGTTGTGTTCCTTCAGTCTTCTTGTGATCAACATCGTGGTTGTGTGTTGTTGGTTGTTGAGTGGAGATGTAGAGTCAAGTGTGCTTGTTACTTCTACACGCGCGCACACACCTTAAACAAAAAAATAAATAAAAAATAAAAATTTGCACCTGTTATTAGAGTGGTTGTCATAACGAGGAGGTCGTTACAAGAACTAAGGAGGAGAAAGGAGCAAGGACTTAGGGGAGATTTTCATCTCCATCAAAAGGTATGAGAATTTGAAGTAATTTCCTTATGAGAATCTAATAGATCATTGGTTTTACCCTAATATGTTTATATCTCATTCGAAAATGTTGGGATCTGGTTCATTTCATTATAGATCAGGTTAGAGACAAGTAGATATAGCATTCTAACACCAAGTAGAGAGGTGAAAGAGCATAATTTGTCTTTGGTCTGCATCAATACATATATATAAAGGAAAAACTACAAATTTGTAACATCCCGCTCTGGCGCACTTACAAAACTTATTCTTTGAGGACACTTACTCGCAAGTGATCTGGATTTTTATGATGATAAAACGTTTTCCTTCATTATGATGCGTTAAGTTAGATGACATGATGTTTTTACTACTTGATGTAGACAGGTGCTACTGACTCAGTTTCATTAAGTGTGCAGGGTTTCGGACCTTGAGGATGCAGAGGCATCGGTGGGACTCACTTGGACTCCAGATTGAGTCAGGGAGTGGGCTATTAGGGTTGTTTCATTTACGGTGATATTGCTTTGTTTTGATGATATGCTATTGATTTTATGATATGTTGTTGACATGATCTGACATGATGGTTGATGATCTAGGCTGATGATAGCTTGCTCACCAAGACTCACATATGGAGTAAAGGGGCCACACATGATTTCCAGAAAGGATGAGGGAGAGGTGTGGACAGCAGCCCTGCCACATCCTACTAGCACTTCCGCCGTGGCTCGAACTGTAGGTTATTGATTACCTAGTTCGAGAGGATCCAGGATGCTGTGAGGGAAGACTGCGACAGTTGCTCATGATGATTCTAAGAGGCGCGCAATAAGGCGGGGGCCTTATTCCTTAGATCCCTTAGTCTCCCACAAGTTCACCTGGCGGAGTGTTGACTCCAGGGGTTATAGATGTCTACCAATCCGTCAAGTCACCAAGTGGCACCCTTGGAGCACGTGGTGCATCCTGAAGGGCATGTCGCGCAAAGAAATACAAGTCAGCGAGTGGCACCCTTGGAGCACGTGGTGCATCCTGAACGACACGTCGCGCAACAAAAGCAAACGAGGCGAGTGGCACCCTTGGAGCACGTAGTCTGTCCTGAAGGGCACGTCACATTGAGGATGATGATGAGACAACCTAGATGACACTGATTCCTTAACGCCTGATAAATTCTTACAACGCCTCCCCTAATTAATTGTCGCCCAGTTCAAATCAAAACCTAAATTAAAACATCTCTAAGATAAATTTTGACAATCCCTGAGAAAAGATCCTACAAAAATAAACATGGGGCGTAAACTAAAACCCTCCTAGGTGTTAATTAAAGTCTTCTTAAAAGTAAAGGAGGTAAAGTAATGAGGGAGATAAATTAATTGAAACCCATGGTTTTTAATTGATAAAGAAGAAACAAAACTAATTAAAGTGTGGGAGTATAAAAGTTAGGATTTTAGAAATACAATGAAAGGTTTAATGAGAGCAATTTATCTTTTTGGGTTTTAGAAAAAAAATATATAAAATAAAAAAAAATAAAAAATAAAAATAAAGGAGAGAAATAAATAATAGAAATAAGGGAACTTGTAATAAAGGAAACTTAATAATGGAAAGTAGGGGACATAGGGTAAAAAGAAAAAATGAATCAACAATTAAGGAGTTACTAAAAGGAACTAAATCTTGGCAACTTCAGTTTAGGAAAGTTATTAAAAGCATGAGAGGGGATCTTGGAACCCTAGGAGTAATTTTAGGAGTGATTAAAGGGGGCTGAGGGAATTGAGTCTTTTAATTATTAAAAAGAAATAAATTTTTGGAGAACCGTGGGGATGAGTAACACTTGGACGGCCGAGAATTTTTAGAGGTTTGTCATAAAAAAGTAAATTAATAATGATTTAGGAAAGTAGGTGGGTATCAAATTTCTATAAAAGAAGGGGAAAAGAAGGATGAAGGGGATGAACGGTGAGCGTAACGTTACGTTGTTGGATTGTGGCTTGACGGATTGCTTGTGAGGAGTTGGGTTTATCTCAGCTGTATTGGAGTGGTAGCTCAGCCTTGGAGGCGAGCTAAGAAGCTAGTCTTATCTCTGGATCTTGTGTGGCCCCTTTGCGGCTCGGGGGGCTAAGGGGGAAGAAGAGTACCCCTAGCGATTGGCTGGGAGGTACCGGTGAGCTTTCTGCGGTCGGCAAATGGGAGCAGCAAGGAGTGCGGGACGCGGCACGGAGCGCGGGACGTCTTCCAAAGCAGGCGAGAGGCAACAGTATGATTTTATTTCTGGTAGCGTATACTGCCTAGTTATCCTCTTAGGCGAATGATGTATTTTTGTAAGATGTTGCTTCAGCTGGTGTGGTTCATTTTTGTATGCTGCAGCGTTATTGTTCTGGAAAACCCTTGGTTGCGGTAGATGTTCTGAATTTTCTATCATTGTGTTCCGCTAATTCCTCTTTATTAGTTATCCCTGCAATCTGGAATTTATCTGAAAAGGAAATCGTTTGTATTATGGAATGATCTTCTTTTTAAATGCCTTAATGTTCTGTGTTTATACTGATATTGGGGTGTTTTGATCTGCATTTAAAATGCTTTAATGTTTTGCATTTTTATCGATATTTTGGGCTTTTTTTTTTTCCTGCATTTCAATTGTGTTAATGACCCGTGTTTACTGAGATATGGGGCCTTGAATGCCTTTTGTTTTTGTTTATTGACCCCAAGGGATCTGATGAATTTTGGTAATTGAATGCTATTGTTGTTTATTGATCACGAAGGTCGTAAAATCATCGGGCATCTCATTTTTCTTTTCGCATTCCTGTAAAATCGTTGGCATTCGTTTTCGTTATTGTGTTCCTATGTAATGGTTTTTTCGAATTTGCGTTCCTGCAAAACCATCTGAGGGAAAAGATGATACGTTCCTGTCAACGTTGGCATTTCGTCCCTTTTTCATTACTACATCCTGTATACTTGTTGCATTGCGTTTTTACTTGGATTGAATGTGTTGAAGGAATGATGTTCGTTCCTGTACCAGCATTGGGCATTTCGTTTTCACAATTGTTGCAAATTTCGTTGAGTAGTGTGTCAAGTTCGGTCCTGCAAGGCGTTCGAGCTTCCCCCATGTGGTTTCCTGCGTTTGTTTTGGGGTCTGCGTTCAATGGTAAAAACCCGATCTAATTGCATCTGTGGGTCAATCCGAATCACACTACATTTCGTATCATTCAATGTGGTCTGCGTTTTAAATGACAAATGCAAAACTAATGCAATCCGAACGCAATCTGAATCCTATTACATTTCGTTCTAATTATTGGGGTCTGCGTGTTACTGGTGAATGCAAAACTAATTGCAAATCTGAATGCAAATCTAACCTTCATTGCATTTCGTTTTATGTATTGGTTCTACGTTTTCTATTGGGTCTATGTTCTTGCTATTTCTTTAATGCCATGCATTATGGTAACCTTTCTAATCTACCATCCTTTAATGCAATGCATTCTTTACAATTGTGTTTTATTAAATTGGGTTGCCTTTTTACTAAATTTTTATGACTGTTATGTGCGCCTTCCCAGCTACGCGGGATCCGGCCTTAACAACTTGTCATCGCCTCCCTTCGCCTTGAAAATGGTAGCAGCCAGTAGCTTTAAATAGCGCTTAATATAAGCATATTACCCGAATGATGGTTGGGTGTAACTGTCGACTACCTGTCTGACAGAAGATTTGATTTCGCAGTAATCACATGCAGGGATATCCTGAGACATTAACCGGTTGTCATCACTAATTGGTAAAACTGACATGCAACTAAGATGTTATTTCCTTATATCGACATCCTTGATTATTGTTATCCCTAACTATTGTCCCTTTTAATATTGATATCTGTCATTTGCAAATACTGCCCCTTTTAATTATTGTCCTTAAAATTTTTATTATTTATAGATTGCCATTTTTCTACTTACCATGTGTATGGTTATTTTCAAAATTAATGTCACCTATCATTATGATGCTGTGTCTAAATATTGACTCCTTTAATTAATTGTTATCTGAATAATTGGCAATATTAATATTAACATTAATAGTTGGGCATTTCCCAATATTGCCCCTTTTTATTTTGTTATCATTTTAAATTTTAATATTTTATAGATTCCCATTTTAATTAGGATCTATATTGATATTCTCAATTTGATGTTCCTGTATTTATGATGTTATTTATATATATTGACATCTGTAATTAATGGTTATCTTGAATTACTGTCATTATTAATGGTGATAGTTGACCTTTCCAATATTGCCCCTTATAAGTATTGTCATGTTAAATTTTAGTAATTTATAGATGGCCATTTTAAATTAAGATGTTATAGGGTTACTTCCAATTATGATGTTACTTATGAATATGATGGTATTTTGCATTATCATTGAGATTTATGATTATAATGACATAGCATTGAGAGCTCCTCATGTTGAAATTAAATGTTTATATCTTGTAAAGGTCGTTATAAATTTGGTGGTTGTAGCATATAAGAGGTATTGTAATGGTAAGATCATGGTCCGGATATACGATATAAATGAATGATGGTTAATAATTCATGACAGTGGTATTGTGATTTTGTTAATAACATTTATGATGCCATAACCTTGACTTACATGCAATAAATTACTTCGAGTTAGTAAATTAAGGGGGTTGATCGATTAAACAATGTTGAACTTGGATTTATTTGTCGGAGTCCTTAGGACATGCATGTCCGTAGAGTTAGTGGTTGTCTTGAATTGTTGTTGCACTTTGACAAGATCGTTCTTTCGCCTGGTCTGCTTGTGTCGGACGGGATGCAGTCACCCCCCTGGTAGCCCTAAGAGATATGTCTGTGTGTGTGATTTTTCTGTGTAAAGAGTCCAGTGCCGTATCAAGAGTCCCGGGCCCTTTAAAGGCAGGGTTTCCACTCTTGCGACACACCTGACAGAGATTACTAGTTTCTGCCTGAGCAGTAAGCCAGGAGCCTATCTAATCTTCCTTCGAGAAGACATAAGACTAAAAGCCCTGCTTTTCTGTGAAGGAATAGTAACCTCTACTGTTGGATTCTTCCATCTGTGACCGTACTGTGCTTAACACCTGGTGTTGTTTCCTGCTTATAGTTGCTAGTCGTACGCCTTATGTCTAGGGGTGTTTATGGCTTGTTGTCATTGTGATATGTCGGTGTCATATTGTTGTGTTTGTCTTGCCTGCGTCTCGTTCTAGGTCGGGTTACTAGTTTCTGCCTGAGCAGTCGGCCAGGAGCCTGTCTAATCTTCTTCCAGGAAGACATAAGACTAAACGCCCTACTTTCCTGTGCAGAAATAGTAACCCTAACACCATGGACTCTTCCCTCTGTGTTCTTACTGTGCGTCCCCAGGATGTCTTATTGTTGTGTTGTGCACCTTGTGCCTATGGTCGTATATTGTTGCAGTTACTCGTTGTGTGCCTTCAATCTTCTTGTGTTGAACATCGTGGTTGCGTCTTGTTGGTTGTTGAGTGGCGTCGTACAATTAAGTGTGTTGTTACTCTCCACGCGTGCACACACCTTACCAAAAAAAAATTTGCACCTGTTTTCAGAGTTGTTGTCGTAACGAGGAGGTTTGTTACAAAATTAAAGTATTATATCTCCACCACTTCTTAGGTTAATTATGAATCCACTTTCTTGACTCTAGGAAATCCATAGGAATCTACCATTTTTTGTCTAGTATAAATAGGTGGGTCCTAGAGAGATATTTTTGTTTATTCAGTGAGATCCCTATGAGATTTTTTCCCATAAAACACATTACTTAAAATTCCAACTTTTCTTTTAGGGCTCCAAAATTTCATTACTTGGGTCACAATGTCAATCAAAATGGGGTAATAATATATCCCATTAATGTTGTGGCTATGCAATATTAACCCTACCCCAATACCTTGAAGAACTTGCATGTTTTCTTAAGAGTTATGAGATATTATAGAAAATTTGTGCGAAAAAATTAAAAAATTGTCTCTCCCTAGCATATCTACTAGAAAATAATTCCTTTCTATCGAGTGAAAATGTTGCGTAAGCCTTCTCTACCTTAAAGGATTCCATGTGATCTATTTCATTCTTAGCAATCGAAAATTTATATAAGATATTTATCTTTGAATGCAATGTGCTAGGTAGAGGGACAAGTTTGTTACTGATGGAAAAATGGTGTTCCTTTGCATTCATTGATAAGTAATTGTGTGATTGCAATTATAGAAATCCACCTATGACAAAGGGATGTCGGAAATCCTTGATGCAATCATGGATATTTTTAAGGATGGAAATTTRTATTAAAATGTAGAAAAMTGGGCTAATMTTRCTAGTCCTTAATATGCAAAATGTAAAATATTTGGTGAGAGTTTTGTAAAAATATTAAAMWKTCRAAGGATTTTATATAGTTTCTATAAKATTTTGGYRATTTTTAAGGTAGAATAMTTTTATTYTATTGAATTTGGGTGAATCATTTTAAGAAAAAATGGAAATTTGTGAATCATTTTTTCGGAGAAACCATGGAAAATTATCCCATTGAAGAAATTTAGCCCTTAATATCATCTACGCATGAAATTGAAACTTGGAACCCATGTCTCATTAGCAGGAATTTATAGATCAAGTCTGACAATCATAATACCAAGTATTTTATAAAACATATCTTATCATTGCCAAAATAGTGTAAGTGGGTTACCGAAATGCTTGAGTATGATTATGAGATAATATATAGGAAGATAAATAAAATGTGGTGGTTGATGATTTATCAAGTCAAGGTGAGGAATGAGGAGCCTAACATCTTCTAAGTCACACATGGGTTATTGCTAAAGCTTTTATTGAAGTCTTCAATAAAAATATTTTAGTAGCCATGGCCATTAAATAAAAAAATAAAGAAACAAGAGAAATAATGGTCAAGCAGCTAGTCCTTGCTTACTAGGTGGCTTCATAATCTGAGAAGCGAAAATGAGGGTGGTTTCATAATATGGTGTGTAGGATTTGTTTGACACATTCATCTGAATGGAATTTTCTAGTAAGAACAAGCCATCATAAATGGAAGTTCATAAAGCCATTATTTGGAAGACCTTCACAATTAAATATCCATTTAAAATCTAGTTCTTAATTGCAGTTTGATATGTTAAAAAATTATTGCATTTTTCACACAAGAACTTTCCAGAATTTAAAAAAGAAAAACTAAATCTCTATATGATAATAAATATGTATTATTCATTACCAAAAAAATACCACAATTTGGAATGTTTGAGGCTCTTCTAGACTCCGATTTGGAAAGTTTGAGGCTATGATAGACTCCGTTGACATTGGGGAGTTTTGTATTGATTTTGTTTCCTTTAATGCTTCATTATAGGCAACCAAATACCTTGATATAGAACTACTTTTTGACTTGACTTGTAATACCATGGCCAACATCATAGCGGACAAATCTCGCAAAGAAGTGTTTGAGTTGTTCAATCTCAGTGGCGTTTTCATTCGAATGGATGAGGACTCTACCACAAATAAATATATATTGGGTTATGTATATGCATGAACATTACACCTAAATTATCAACTGTTTTGAAGGTCCCTAACATTGTGAATGTACATTACAAATAATTTTTAAAATACTTGAATAACATAGCCTGGTGCACATTAGCTCAGATTCCAAGAATTGGTTTGGATATCGAAGAATCTTCTAAGGCATAAGAAATGAATTAGTGGATGCTACTAGATAAACTGGTTTTGTTTTGGGTATCGAAGAATCCTCAAAGGTGTAAGAAAGGAATGAGGGGATGCTACTACATACTTGATACAAACTTTCCTAAACTTTTTAAGAGTTGAAGAGTTTTTCTGAAACTTTGTTTGAACTTTCTCAAACCTTAAATGTCTTGAAATTTAGTTTGTTCATATTAGGGTGAAATCACGAAGGTGGGTTACACTTTCGTGACAATCAGGTTTCCAAAATTCTGAAAAACATTTTTTCGGCCGAACTAATAATCTTTTTCGGCCGAAAGATACTTTTTTTGGCCGAACAATTTTTTGGCCGAAAACATAAATGTCAAATCGAACGGTGCAATAACCTCCACCTCGATTTGCGTGTACAAATTTGGTCAGCCGGATATTTTCTTTCCAGCAATAAGTGTTCGGGAAAACAATTGTTCGGCTGAACTATATTTCGACCGAAAAATAGTTTGGCCGAACTATCTTTCGGCCAAAGATTTGTTCGGCCGAATAATCTTTCGGCCGAAAGAGTTTTTATATATTAACCACACATCGATTTGGGAATGTTTTTCAAAATTTTGTAGTCGTGAGTTGTATGTTGTGCCTGTCGTGTGTTGTGTTGTACGTTGTGTGGTTGTCACCGAGGAGGTCGTCGAGACGTGAGCGCAGCTATGGTTGTCGCCGAGGAGGTCGTCGGGATGTGAGCACAGCTGTGGTTTTTTTCTAGGAAGTCTCTGGGACGTGAGCGCAGTTGTGGTTGTAATCGAGGAGGTCGTCGGGACATGAGCGCAGCTGAGGTAAGTTTCTAAACCGTAATTTTCTAAAGTATGATTCGACTGTTTTAGGTTTTTAGCTGGACAACACTACGAATTGGATCGAGATGATGTGAAAATCATGCAAGGAAAAATACCATACCCAAGTTTTGGTTTCTTTCCCTGTTGAGTAAAGGTTTAAGAAATTTGTTCCTTTTCATTATGTAAATACTTTGGTTTCTTTAAAAGGATTTCCCCTGTGTACAAGTTGTTTGTACTGTTAGAAAGTAATCTTGGGTTTTCCATTATTGTTCCCATCTTTTTACTCCAGGTGTATTCGTATTTCAACTATAACTTACGTTCTGGTTTACTTAATAATTCTTATATCTTTGTGCCACTCAACTAAGGTTAGAATTAGTCCTATTAAACCTTTTAGTTATATAAATTATAGTTAGGACTATTCCTTCATTGAGATTTGGACTACTTCTTTTATTCTCATCTTTCATTTGGGTTTGGTTCTAACCTCTTACCACACAGTTTGTTTCTTATCGTTGATGCATTTTTGGTTCACATTGTAACTAGTGCACTTGTTGATTGAATTTCTTTCATTCTCTATTCAATAGTTTATCACGTTGTTTATTGTTTTAACTGGAAATTAACTCGGCGTTTTACATTTCCCAAATTTTCAATCTGGCTCGTCCTTCTTTGATTGTTATAAATAATTTTAATATTAATTTATGATTCGGTTACAATTATCCCTTAGCCCATATTTTGTTAGACCCGGATTACAGGAATCGGTTGAAGTGGCTTTTTTAATATCCTATATAACTGTTAACTGTACACTTTTCCTTAAGCTTCCTTTGAAAACCTATGCTATTGTAACATGTACAATATTTTAATTTATGAAAGAATGGTCTATCGGTATTGATATGTATTATGTGGACTCTATATTTTTTATAATGGTAATACAATGTCTCTTCTTTAACGCGTCTATCATGAAATAATCTAAGACTGAATCAAAAGAGATAAATCTGAGTAATCTTGTGTCAAAACATTATGAAAAATTTCTATGAATTTTGTATAAATAGTTAGACAGAATTTAGATCTGAATCAACCTATTTATGTATTGATATGTATTATGTGGACTCTATATTTTTTATAATGGTAATACAATGTGTCTTATTTAATGCGTCTATCATGAAATAATCTAAAAATGAATCAAAAGAGATAAATCTTAGTAATCTTATGTCAAAACATTATGAAAATTTTCTATGAATTTTGTATAAATAGTTAGATAGAATTTAGATCTGAATCAACCTATTTATATATAATTTCTTACACAACAACGTTGATCTATATATGTGTATGTTTTCTTACTCAACAACATAAGTACCTTTGTTTGATAATCTCCATTCTATATTATTTAAAGAAGACATTATATAAACTATATTAATCAATATAATAAATAACACTTCATACTTTGACTAATAACGTTAGACTCTTCCATAAAAAGAAAATAAAAACCTGGCAAAACCAAAGGATCATCCAAGTTCCACCCAACCTTAGAAAGGATCATTTAGTTAACTTGATCCAATCACCCCCAAGCCTAATCATGAATCCATAAGGGTGAGATTGAGCCTCCTATTCCATCATAATCTTTGTGTCTTCAATAGATGGATAACACCATAGTGCTGTAACGAACTGCCTCGTTATGACAACCATTCTAGTGACAGGTGCAAATTTTTTTATTTTTCTTTAAGTGTGTGCGCATGTGTAGAAGAAACAACACACCTAACTGTACAACACCCTGGACAACCAACAAGACGCAACCATGACAAGGCAAAACTGAAGGCACACAACGAGTAACTACAACAATACGACCATAGGCACAAGGCACACACCACAACAATATGACTTTCTGGGGGTGCACAGTAAGAACACAGAGGGAAGAATCGAAGGTGTTAGGGATACTATTTCTGCACAGGAAAGTAGGGCGTTTAGTCTTATGTCTTCTCGAAAGAAGATTAGACCGGCTCCTCGCCGACTGCTTAGGCAGAAACTAGTAACCCGACCTAGCACAAGATGCAACAAGACGAACACAACAAAACAATCCCAACATATCACAGTGACAACAATCAATAGACTACCCTAGACATAAGGCGTACAACTAGCAACTATAAGCAAGAAACGACACCAGGTGTTAAGTACAGTACAGTCACAGAGGGAGAATCCAACAGTAGAGTTTACTATTTCTGTCAGGGGTGTCGCAAGAGTGGAACCCTACCTTTAAAGGGCCCAAGACTCTCGATACGGCACTGGATTCCTTATACAGAAAAATCACATGCACAATCATGACTCCTAAGGCTACCCGGGGGTGACTATATCCCGCTCGACACCCGACCAAGCAACCAACTGAATACAATCAAGTATGACATAAATAAGAAGTACGATTGCACCCCTTACGGAAGGCACGTGACAAGGACTCTGACAACGAACACCCAAGTTCACAATATCTAAATAACAACCACCCTAATATACTAACTTGGGTAATTATGTTACGTAATTCCAGGTTATTGCACCACGTATGTTATTAACAATAATTAAAAGTTACAATAACTCTGTCATGAAACATTAACCATCTATCATTTATGTCACAATCCGGACCATGATTTTACAATTATCATACCTCTTATATGCTACAACCACTAAGATCATAAGGACCTTACAAGATAAAATCATTCACTAAGGTCCAATATTAATGCACTAAAATTGACATCATATTTATAGGTAATATCAATTGAAAATAACAACATGCCTCATAATTTAAATGGCAATCTAAAATAATAAATTTTAAAGACAAAAGTTAAGAAGGCATTATTGGGATATGACAACCATCAATGTTTAAAATAACAATATTTAAGATAGCAATTAGTTAAAGATGTCACAATAGGGAAGTAGCATCATGGTTATATGAATCATTACTTGAAAATACAATATACTCCATAATTTAAAAAAAAAACAATCTATAATATAATAAAATTTAAAATGATCATGACAAGATATCCACTTTGCAATTGACATTAAATTAAGATAACCATCAATGTTTAAAATAACAATATTTAAGATAGCAATTAGTTAAATATTTCACTATAGGGAAGTAGCATCATGGTTATATGAATCATTACTTGAAAATACAATATACTCCATAAATTAAAAAAAAAGCAATCTATAATATAATAAAATTTAAAGTGACCATAACAAACTATCCACTTTGCAATTGACATTAAATTAAGATAACCATCAATGTTTAAAATATCAATATTTAAGATAGCAATTAGTTAAATATTTCACTATAGGGAAGTAGCATCATGGTTATATGAATCGTTACTTGAAAATACAGTATACTCCATAATTTCAAAAAGCAATCTATAATATAATAAAATTAAAATGACAACAATTAAAAGGCAGTATTTGGATTGACAACCTATCAATATTAAAATACAATAATTAAAGATAACAGATTAATGGATACGTCGATATATAGCCATAGCATTCGAATGATATATTATCGGTGATGATAACGTTTATCAAGATCTGCTAAATGGTAATGACATCCCGGCAATATCTCAGGGTATCTCTGCAATACTTTATGCGACCTTACCTCAACTGCTATCACACAGACATAAGCTGTACTAACACTTGAGCAGTAAGCGGCAAAAACATTATTACCAATGATTTGGCCTCACCCTTTTACATTCTAAAATTTGCCACAGAATATACTAATTTAGTTAACTTACGTCCCTACAACCCATACGAGCAATCATTGTTGTACTAACCGTTGCATGCAATGGAATAACTATTAAATGCCCAGTTTAATGAAGATTGGTTTTAAAATAGAAAGATCATAACCCAGACAGCAGCTACCCAAAAATCCAACCAAGGACGCAACCAAACGCTTTGATAGTATTAAAACACCATGAAACCGGCACTGCAACATGCAAGGGTTAAGAGAGACACACCAGTAATAAAACGAACTGTAACTGGCACTGCAACAGGCAAGGGTTTAATGGAGACGCACCAGTAATAAACGAAATGAAACCGGCACTGCGACTTAGACCAGAACTTATGCGCACTATGCTTTTAAAACGTCATGATAGTCAGGACGTCGAGCTGAGAGTTGATATACATGGTGTAATCTCGACACCCAGTAAGACAGTATGGTAAAACAAGACGACAGTGGGTCTATCCTATGACTGACTGAAAACTTTTACTTTTAAATCGAACTGCCCAAGGATCTATCCGTGAGATGACAATAGATAGAGAGAGAATGACAAAAATAAAAAGAATGGAAGGCAAAAATTCACGCTAAAGGGGTAGCAGTTTGTAAACAACTGCCCACCACCGAATTTCCCACTGCAATCAAGGGAACGCCCACAGTCCCAAGGTGCCACTGTATTAAAAAGAAAACGCCACTGTACAAAGTGCCCCACGAATATTAGAAAACCCCCAGTAAAATCGTCCACTGGAAATGAAAACGCGGGAAATTAATTAATCGCACCAACAACCCCAAGGTTTAAAGAAGGGTTCCAGAACAAAACTATTAAATTTTCACATCATCGCACAACAACTTAAAGTTTGCACAGTCCAGATGACCCACAAAATTTGTTTTTCACCGTCAGAAGGTAGAATGGGACGAGGGTTTTACACAGTCTAGAAATTCAACAAAAATGAATGTATACAGTCCATAGTGCTAAATAAAAAGGTATTTACGCAGCCTAGATTTATGATAGTAAATTTTTTTACACAGCTCAAGACGTTGGATATAAGGGATATACACAGTCCAAAATTATAACAACAACTATTTTATTTAATCCAGGACGTTGACTAAAAAGATATAACAACAGTATTAACATTTACACATTCCCGCACCATCATTTAAATTTTCACAGTCCATGTTTTCAGCCGAATGATTCCATACAGTCTAAAACGATGAATGAAAGGGGAATATACAACATCAATAACATTAAAATTGCCGAATATAAAAAAAAATGCATTCTACTTCACCTATTAAACCATATCGTTGCCTTTCGCTTGCCTCGGATGACGTCCCACGCTCCGTGCTGCTTCCCTCGCTCCATGCTGCTTCTGTTTTCCGAACGTAGAAGGCTCACCAGTACCTCCCAGCCAATCGCTAGGGGTACTCTGCTTCCCCCTTATCCCCCCGAGCCGCAAAGGGGCCACACAAGAACCAGAGATAGACTAGTGGCTCAGCTCGCCTCCATGGCTGAGCTACCACTCCAACACAGCTGAGATAAACCCAACTCCTCACAAGCAATCCGTCAAGCCACAATTCGGCAGCGTAACGTTACACTCACTGTTTATCCCTTCTTCCTTCTTTTCCCCTTCTTTTATAGAAATTTGAGACCCACCTACTTTCCCTAATCATTATTTAATTAATTTTTAATGACAAACCTCAGAACATTCTCTGTCGCCCAAGTGTCGCTCATCCCTATGGTTCTCCAAAAATTAATTTCTTTTTAATAATTAAAAGACTCAATTCCCTCACTCCCCCAAAAATCGCTCCTTAAATTACTCCTAGGGTACCTAGATCCCCTCTCATGCTTTTAATAAATTTCCTAAAATAAAGTTGCTAATTTTTAGTAGCTCCTAAATGTCAATTCCTTTTTTCTTTTTACCCTATGTCCCCTACCTTCCATTATTAAGTTTCCTTTATTTCTAGTTTCTTGAATTCTATTATTTAATTCTCTCTTGTTATTTTTATTTTTAAACCCAAAAGATAAATGCGGTTTTTACTCTTTTCA
>ML789280.1:72786-90338 GCA_009831015.1 Picea engelmannii
GTTTAATTGTTGGGGTAATGCTTCCTTATTGGTTCTCTACCATGAAAATGAAAAGTATTGGTAGTACACCCTTGGAAATGGTTGAAGAGGTTAGAGGAAATTCAACACCATCCCAGGTCTGATGGAAGATTTAGTCATCTCAAACTTGCTGCAAATTTGATTACATATGAGGATTGGCTTAATTTGTCCAAAATTATTGGAACTCATCTTTGTAAACATTCATGAAAGATACTCTTTCCCTACTTCACATGCACGAGGACATGCAAAGTATTGAGTGTGGAGGAGCGGTTCTTTGATCCATGATATTCTGGAAAAACATTATTCAAATTCAAGCATTTACAGGTACATCTTTGAAGCACTTTTTTTTAATGTAATTTCCATAATTTCATGTAGGTGACTATTTGCAGAGAAAGTTTTGCACCTTCATTTGTGAAAAAATGGAAATGAATAAAACAATTATGTAACAATTGGTTTTGTTCCTTACACAACAAATTGAGTTAAATGCGAACAAAATTTGTTGATAATATATGAAAAGAGATATATCGGTAGGTTTTCAAACTGATTTTATAAAAAATGTCAAAATGTTTGTAAAAGCTACAACCAATTTTCTGTGGTTGATTTGTAGTTTTGAGTGGTTGAAAGCATCCCAAGACTAAATTTTGACTTGGAGACAATTGAAAATCATTATAAGATGCTTATCCACCTATCAACCATGATTTTCGACATTTTTGAAATTTTCATCTTTTTGTAGCTAATTTGTAGCTTTGAATGGTTGCACACATTTCAAGACTATATCTTAGCATTGATATGATTTTAAATCAACATGAGATTCTTATCCACCTATCGGAATCCATTTTCAAAATTTTTCAAGTTTTCAAGTTTTCAAGCATTTATGTAGCTACAGTTCAACAATAACTAACAGATTTGGGTAAGCTCTTATAGTTTGTTGCAACAACATCAATATGTATTCAATTGTATTTGTGTTCTTTATGTCATGTTCATATTTCTCATCAAATATTCCTTAGCATCATCAAAAATAAATATTCTCATCAAGCATGAGAAATTTCTTTCAGAATATGCAACCAAAGTATTTTCCTCTCCTATCAACACAAATCAAGTGAGCAAGAATTCAACAAATGCCCTTTAGATCATCTTCATACATCCAAAGAGGTAAAGTTGGGTAAGCAATTTATTTCTCTAGGTAGTTATGTAAGGAAATTCCTGCACGAGAAAACTCTTATAAGCTTTATGTATTCACTTCCTTACACTTCATCTCCACAATTCCTATTTTATTTGCTGTCCATCATCATTCATTTCTCTATAGCATTCATGACCTTAGAAGCTAAGCAAATTATTTCCACTTGACACTACTTCCTATGTATATTTTTTGCATGAGGAAATGCAATGACTTAAGTGTGGGGGAGATGCTGAGATTCATAATTGGCATGTTTTATGATGCCATCAACCATTATTTCACCTACTTTTCCCTTCCATCTTCGTTCACTTCATTAACCATATTCTTGTAATTGTCCATTTTCACCCTACACTACATTCAAATCACATATGTGTAGAAAATGGTAAATTTCTCATGTTTAGATGATCAGTTAGAGTAGATATTGTGTTTCCTAACTTACTTGTAAAATTCTGTAGTTGTTGGTAGTTTTGCAAAATGTTCACAATTTTGGAGCTGATTGGTAGTTTTGATAATCAAAATTTCTACATCATGTATGACCATATGAAAAGGAATCTCAAAAATATAAAATGTGGGTTTTGCACAGAATGGGGCTATTTATGTGAATCACGAGAAAAATATGCAAAAAGTACAAAACAAAGAGTGTATGGTCGATATTTCAAAAGACTAGTCATTCTAGCTCAAAATTCTAAGGCTAAGTGGTTTTGACCAAGTTGCCCATACCCATGAATTTCGACATATGGATCTCATGAAATATTTTTTATTATCCTATTCAAATTATCTTAGTTCAAATAAAATATTTGGTGGAGGAGATCTACATTTTTAGAATATAGGATTTGTTGGTTATGAGATCGAGTTGTTTAAGATCTTATTTCATCTCGATATGTGTAAATATCAGAGGATATCATAGCTTCATAGTTCAGAATTTAAGGAGTGAGAGCATAGAGTTTCATATTGAAGAGATGGATCATTGTAATTATTTTTATGTTGTAATAAAGAGCTTCTTGTTGCACATCAAGAGTTCTCTATTGTAGTCTTCCTTTCATAGTATATGCCAAGAGAGGAAGTGCCCCCTCTATGTAGTATATGCTGTCCAATTAATTTTATTTCAATTGTGTGATTTCATTTATTTTAGTTGTGCTATAGAACCTGAATTGTAAAATATATGGGACTAAGGGGAATTTATTTTAGTTGTGTGAGTTATTTCAATCGAGTGATTCCATTTGGGACATTAAAGTTTAATCACCCAATCATTGACTGGCAAAACCAAATGGTGAAATCTATGGGCCATGGAATCAGAATGATAAAATATGTGGAACTAAGGGTTAAATATTAAGGAGTGATTAAAATCATCACTGTGATCATACTATTAAAATTTCTTTACTGTATTCAGATTGCTTAGCTCAGGATTATTGGCGTAATCTTCCATATATTTTTCCAGTGTCTCACAAGATTTCAAGCTCTCTGGTTGATAATTTAATGTCAAGCAGTTTAAGCAATTGAATTTCTTGATAGGGACTTCAAATTTGCAAAAGGAGGGGTAGTCAAAAATGATTCTAAAAGAGGTAGTATACAAAATGTAAAGGAGGCCCAAAGATTACGGTAGGAGGATTACACTAGAACCAATTTCACTTCAATCCATCCCTAGACCTATACGAGTGGGAAGAAGGGTGGACTTCCTTTACTAGTGTAAAGGTTAGGAAGGATGGTCTGATTTGACGAGTGGAAAAAGGGATGGAATGTATAGTATGGTTGAGGGATATATTATTCTATCTTGTGATAGGAGAGGGTGAATGTTTATGGTTATAGGTGATCTACCGAAGGTGATTTATTGACTGATCCAAAAATAAATACAAGGAACATCTTGATCATTGTTACTAGAAATGAAAAGAAAATACTTTCTCATTTCCACACCAATCCCAATAAATCTATCCCCGACCTCATGACATATTCAATTACCGTTATCGTGCCCATAGGGCCTTACACTTACAAATCCAAGTCCCAATCAATACATCCAGTTCCATCTCCACCTTTTCTCTCCTGCTAGAAAATAAAAGAGAAGAATTAACTACTTTTCATTGATCGTATTGTTTTATTGACCACTTTGAATTAAGAAAATCTAGCCAAGAAGATAAGCTAAGAAGATAAGCTAAGAAGGAAAGATATTCATAAGAAATGCCAATAAGATAATATAATCTAACAATTGATCGTATAGGGTCACTGACCATAACTTTCCTCAACTGAGCATATATACTCACTAAGCATATATATTAGATTGATTGGCCATATAAATATGGTAAGTGACCATCTAGTTGGTTTCTTACTCGAGAGGGTTTATCATATCGAAAGTTAGCCGATTTAGAGGATACACTAATATTTATCTTCTAATCGAAAAGAAAAGAAAAAGGAAAAGGTGATCCCCTGAATCTACTAAGTTCGTTTTCCAATAAAGCTAACCCGGTTGTATATCCACCCACCCGGACTGAGAGTCAAATCAATCTATCCATGAAACAAGGCTGAAAAAATACCTAATAGTAAGGGAAAAAATGGTAGTAAGGAAACAAATGCTAATGATAGCCCCTTTACATTCAATCATTTTCCCTATATTTTGACTCCTTGATTAATAAAGTAAGTCTGTGACGCCAACGCCCATTCCTTACAACCGCAGGTCGGAAGGTCCACGTTAGCTCACAGGATATTCTCTTCCTTTGACCCGAAGAACACTAACCGGTCCTTCTTTTTCCCTATCGAGAAATCCGTACCCACAACAACCTCTCCACGGGATCTCCTCTTTACAATCAAGAGATCGGACTAATTCTTGCGATTTCGCTAGTTCGTGAGTCGAAGCTTCCGATTCTTCCTTCCCAATCTTGCGATACTCGAACCAACGATACGGTTATGGCTCTTCTCCTTGTCAGCGCCCTCCCCACATGCAACCATAGGCTAGGGCTTAAATGTCAACGCCTCTCACAACTCGCACCTTAAATGTCTTCTGGAAATCCGACAACACCAAAACTGGTTGTTCCGTAATGTTCCTTTTCAACAGGTTGAAACTCTTTTCGGCCTCTTCAGTCTAGTGAAAATACTTATGCCACTTCTTCACTGTATCCATCATCGTTGTGCTAATTCCACTGAAATTCCTAATGAACTTCCAGTAGAAACTAGCCAATCCGTGAAAACTTCTCACCTCAAATATGTTCTTCAGTTATGACCAATTCTTGATTACCTCCACCTTACCTGGATCCATCCTCAACTCATTTGTAGAAATAAAAAAACCCAAGTAAATGAGCTTTGTCTTCATGAATGAGGACTTATTCATGTTAATCAACAACTTCTCCTGCTGTAGCTTCTTCATCACAATAGCCAAATGCCTCAAATGTTCAACCACTATTTTACTAAATATCAGTATGTCATCCAAATACACGATGAAAAATTTTCTGATGAACTCCTTCAGGACTTTGTTCATCAACCTCATGAAGGTACTTGGCACATTTGTTAATCCAAATGGCATAACAATCCATTCATACAATCCTTCATTTGTTTTGAATGTTGTCTTCCATTCATCGCCTTCTCTCATGCGAATCTGGTGATATCCACTCTTCAAGTCAATCTTAGAAAAAAAATTGGCTCCACTTAAACAATCCATCAGATCATCCATGCTCGGTAATGGAAATCTATACCTGACGGTTATTTTGTTGATCGCCCTCGAGTCAGTACACATCCTCCAGCCTCTGTCCTTCTTCAGACTAAGTACTGTTGGAACAACACATGGACTCAATCTTTCCCTCACTAATCCTTTGTCCAATAACTCCTGAACTTGCCTTTTAACTTCTTCATTCTCCTACAGTGTCAATCTATACGCGGCTTTGCTTGGAAAACTAGCCTCTGGTATGAGGTCAATATGATGACTCACACTCCTGATCGGCGGTAACGAACGAGATAATTCGTCCACAATTATATCAGTGAACTCTCCCAGCAGTTCCTGAATTTCTTCTGGTAAATCATCCACTCTTGTGCTAGTCAAAACAATCCTCGGCTTCCTAACCACAATGAACTGTCGATCCTCCTTCTTCTTAACCTCTGTAAGAAGTTCCTTCCCACTCATGAGAAGTACTGTGTTGCTTACTTCCGGCTTCACCTCCTTATCCTTTATCGAAAGAAACATGTGTGTCCTCCCATTCTTCTCTAGGGTGTATGTGTTCATTCTCCCATCATGAATCACATTTCTATCATATTGCCATGGTCTACCTAGAAATAGATGACAAACATCCATAGGAATGACATCACATAAGATCTTATCATTATATCCTCCTATCTTGAATTCAACCAACCATTGTTTAGTGACAGTTACCTGGTGTCCTTTCTGTAGCCACAAAACTCTGTATGGGCTTGGATGATTAGTCGTCTCCAGCTCCAGCTTCTCTACCATCTCTGTAGATACGAGATTGTTTGTGCTACCACTGTCTACGATGAGCTTGCATACCCTGTCCTTGGTCTTGCAAGCAGTCCTAAAAGGTCTGGTCCTTTGGACCGAACTTTCCACCTCTTTCTCGGGGGTCAAAAGGACTTTTCGCATCATGAGAGATCACCTTCAACGTCTTCTGCTTCAACATCCCGCCTCTACACTTCGGTGATGTGAGCTTCTCCAATGTCCTTCTTTTTCTCTGGACACTCGAATGACTTGTGCCCATTTTTTCCACATGTGAAGCATGTTATTACTCCACCTCTTCCACTTCTTATACCTCTAGTACAAGGAAAAGTGTTATTGTCAGCATAATATCCTCTCTGCTCATTATGTTGCCCTCATTGTTCAACATATGTCCCTCTCTGTGAGGTTTCAACTCTCTCAACTTTACCCTGAGGTTTCTTCCAATCATCTTTGGGATTCTGGTTTTTTTCGTGGGCAACTGACTTGCCTCTGGGCTGGCTCCTACCTCGGCCCCTCTGACTCTGCTTTCAGTTCATCTTCTCCTCAACTTTCAGAGCCATCTGATAAGCATCTTCCACCATTCAGATGGTAACAATGCTCATCTCATCCTGGATATCATATCTCAGGCCATTCATATATCTGGAAAAATTTTCATCATCTCTTTCCCGATGACCTGCTCTGATATTTAGTTTATAGAATTCCTCAGTGTATTCTTTCACTGTCATCACCTTCTGTCTCAGGTTTTGCATTCTCTTGAACAGAAAAATTTGATAGTCCCTGTGGATGAATTTCGCCTTCATCTTCATAATCATTTTGTCCCAGCTTTTGATCTTCTTCTTGCCCTTGCAGTGTCTGTCATCTTGTAGTTCATCCCACCACAATGTTGCATGTCCCTTCAATCTAGTGACAACATGCCTGAATTTCTTGTCCTCTTCAACATCTTCATAGTCAAAGTATGTGTCTAGAGATCTGATCCACTCTAGAATCTCCTTTGCATCCAAGTTTCCCTCATAAAATGGAATGTCCATCTTTTCTCTTGCACCCATTCTTGCAATAGATTTGATCAAATGTTCATTTGCTGCATCATCGGCTACAACTTCTTCCTCACGTTCAGCCTCTACTTCGCTTTCGGAATCACTTAGATCCCCTGCATTGGCTGTGCATCTTTGCGCTGTCTCCATGTCTTTGAGTTTAGCTCGGAGATCATGCATTTGTCTCTCTATGGCTGTCTGCCATCTGTCGACCTCTTCTTCGCGACATCTCCCTATCTTCTGGATCGGGTGACTGTCTATCTCTTCTCGGTGGCATGGTGAATTCTCCTCTTATCTGCTATAGAAAGCAAAGAACCTTTCTGAGTTTTGATACCAATTGATGCCAATGCCCCTTCCTCACAACCGTAGGTCGGAAGGTCCACGTCAGCTCAAAGGATCTTCTATTCCTTTGGCCCAAAGAACACTAACCAGTCCCTCTTTTTCCCTATCAGGAAATATGTACCCACAACAACCTCTCCACGGGATATCCTCTTTACAATCGGGAGATCAGACTAATTCTCGCGATTTCGCTAGTTCGTGAGTTGAAGCTTCTAATTATTCCTTCTCAATCTTGTGATACCCGAACCAGCGATACGGTTATGGCTCTTTTCCTTGTCAGCGCCCTCCCCACAGGTAACCATAGGCTAGGGCTTAAATGTCAGCACCTCTTGCAACTCGCACCTTCGTGAGTTCGTGAGTTGAACTCTCATGCCCTCCTGTTACAATCTCTCGAGACATGATAGGTCAACGTCCGGTTGAATCCTCCCTTGACGATTTTCGCTACTCACAACCTTGCAGGTTGAAGCATCGAGCCTCCACACTCTTATCTAGCGAATCCCTGAGATGCAAGAATTCAACGGAGTGTTGACTCCTTTCTCCAGGAAACATGTGTCCACCCATCAACCACGTGGGTCTCACCTTATGGCTCTTCCATGTGTCCACATGATCCTTGACTCTCGGCACTTCGCGACTTCTGACACCAAGTTCTCATCCCTTCTACTCACGAAATACTGACATACGATGTGCCACCTATCCGCTTGCTGACTCCTGTGGCCCCATACCATTCTTGTAGCCGTGGGGATATCGCGTATCGTAATATCGCGATTCCCTTTGCAATATTACAGAGTTTCAATCCCCGAAACCCCGGTATGCGAATCCACGAGCAGATCCAGCGGTCCTTTTATGACTCGGATCAATGGTCGTACCCCTCATGAGTTTTTAACCTCTCGGGGATACTTGCAGTATCTCCCCTACACCTCCTTGAGATCTACTAACTCACGGAGATTCATGGATTCTCCTCGGAGAATACTGACCATCCATTCCTTCTCTGGTGGTTCATGCGAAATGACTAAGTGTTCCTCCTCCGACACCCATCCACTTGCTCGCAAATTTATGAGTCCTCTTGAACCTTCAAGGCACAACTTGTCTGTGTTGTTCTTCAACAAACTCAAAGGCCTATCCTTCCTGAGCTTTTCCCATGATTTTAAGTTCTCAGAAAGAAACTCCTTGCTCGCACTCCTTGTGACAACCTTCGAATACTTTCAAGTGTTTGAATACTTCGAATCTGCACACACCTGCAACAACAGTTCTTCAACTCTCTACTCAGATTCGCAACTCTAAGACTTTTCTTGGCCTGCGCACTCCTTGCACGACTCCTGTACTCAACTGCACTTCTAGGTGAATGAGAACAAAAGCTATCTCTATCTGAACCCTCTGTCAATACACTCCTTATGGACACTTCAACTGAACTCCTTGCAGGAATTCTCTGGCTCAAATAGAGAAACTATTGAAACTCATTCCTAATTCCTCTCTGACTTCAACTCAACCATGAAATCATATACACAACATATAAAGAAAATGTGTAATAGGAAGCAAACATCCATGAGCATATCCACATCAATATATAGAGAACAACACAAAACCATGAATCTGAACCAATTCTTTCTATTAATTCAAATATCTTGTACATGGGTGTTCTTACACATCTCTCTTCTTGCTCTTGCTCTTCTCGTGGTTCAATAATGTTACAAATGCACAATGAGGGTGTCTATATCCCGTTTCCCTCTTGCGCTCTCAAACTGTCTAATCTAGAATTAAATTCTATCTACTTTACATTAACTACCTTAAATGCCTCTACCTACTAAGGACAAGAGCTATCTGCTCAAGGTCCATTTACAATATACAAAGTGCGCTTCATTAAATTGTTACATTTAAGATCGCGCATCTTCTTCAAGGAAATTTCAAAATTTGTGCTGGCTTGTCCAACTGTCCAACTGCTTCCGCGCTAGCTCGCTTGATATAGGCGATGCTTCTGCTTCAGTCGGAGAACAAATCCCTTCTCAAGAAGGTAAGGCTGATAACAAATCATTGATCAATGAGGTCAAAATTAGAATGACTCCTTTCCAATGGAATCGGCCTGAGTGAGGTGGGGTGTTTTGATTTGGTCAATAGGGAGTAGTTATTCCACCCCTAGAAAATCAAGATATTTTGGTTGTTCTGGATGAGGAATTCCCTTCATGGAGGAGGATCTAGCCAGTCCAAGTGTTGGTGCCCTGTTTTAATTAAAATGAATTAGTTACATTGGTAGTTAATTAGTTTGTTTATCAAGATATTTCCGATGTTCTGGAGGAGGAATTCCCTTCGTGGAGAAGGATCTAGCCAGTCCAAGTGTTGGTGCCCTGTTTTAATTAAAATGAATTAGTTACATTGCTAGTTAATTAGCGTGTTTACCGTTACATCGCTAGTTAATTAGCGTGTTTAAACCTCCATAGCGTATTTGTATGCATATTGTAATTATACATTTAATATTAATATCGATAGCACATCAATGTGTTGTGTTGCATCAATTTTGTCTCTTCTTAATATTTTGCATGATATCAAAGGCCTTTCTCCATCACTGGAGGGCCATGGACTTAGCGATACCGAAGTTGCTCCCGTCAAGAGAAGAGGAATCAACTTGAAATTGTCGTTGTATAGGAGAGGAACATCAGTCAATGTGAAGAATAGTAAATGTTTTGTCATTCGTGATTTCCCAGAGGTTTGAGAGCCCACCTTTGTCGAACCCGGGCTTAATAAAAGAGACACACATGTTTGTTCTTCCAGGAACATTGTGCATAGGAGCCGAGGTAGGTTTTTTCTGCTAAAGATATTGAATTTGGTAATGGGATAAATCCTATTCGAATTTGATATTGTTTGAATTTTGAAATGTCCACCTAGATCATTTATTTTTATAAAAAAATGTCCACCCGAATAATTTATTTTTATAAAAATTTAGTCCAGTTTATATATATATATATATATATATATATATATATATATATATATATATATATATATTTGTCTAAAGGTTGAGGTGAAAACATAGATATTTTTTGTTTTTAAAAAGATCAAGTTTGTGGAGATAAGGTATCGTAGAAAAATAAGGTGGAAAAATATTTTATTTTAATTTTAAATGAGACATTTTAAAAAGAAAGTGTTTGATTTTTAAAGGAAGCAAGTGTTAATTGAAGCATTTACAAAGAAGGAAAAAACAATTTTTTAGATAGTTTTATTTTCTTTGTGATCACAAAAAACCGATTTAATGGTTTGGAAGTGTTACTAAAATATTTGGACTTATTATTGATAATATTTGGTTTGGAAGTATTACTAAAATATTTGGACTTATTATTGATAATATTTGTATTCGCGACCTCAATATGAAGTTTTTTTTATTCTATTTGAATTAGCTATTCTAATAAATGAATAGAGAATATGGAAATCCAAGAGGAAGGTAAATTCAAAAGAAAAAATGAAGGTAAATTTTGGTTTTTTAATTCACTAGCAAATATAAGAAAAATGAAATGTTTTAATTTGAGGGGTGGATGTTTAATTGTACCCGACACCCAAGTAGACATTCCAGTAAGTTTTTTGCTCTAATTTTTTTCTCAGAGTTGTAAGAACTTGTAATCCTTGCCATAGGAAAGTTGTATTCCCCAAATGTTGAGTAAGCCCTACTGGAGACAAACCTACATATGTTAGCATCTGATCATGTAGTGTGTATCTTGGGTTTCGAGCAACTTGAAGCATTGGCCATGGGAGAGATGATATATAAATATGTGGAATGAACCACTGGGTAGGTATGAAGGTGTTAGTAGGTGTACTTGTATCTAAGCGTGATGGTGAATCAAAGAATTTCAATCTTCGATTAACAACAGGGGCATTTGAGATAGATTAATATCAGAGTTGGTTGGGACCAAGTTATGTTTAAGGCGGACTTCCAAGTTATGATTTAGGATGGGAAGATCGTGATATTGATACTTTTTACTGGATGTAATTAACGGGGGTTGTTAAGGAAAATAAATTAGTTACATTTGTAGTTAATTAGTTTGTTTACCATTAAAAGAGTTGGTAAACCTTTGTAACATATTTGTAACCATATTGTAACTATATGTTTCATATTAATATCCAGAACACATCAATGTGTTTTGTGGTGTGTTGCATCAATTCTTTCTCTGATTAATCTTTTATGCCCTACCCATTTAGATCAAATTAGAATATATTGGTCATAATTGTGGTGCTTCATTTAGTTTCCTTGCCTATTCTAGTAAAATGAAAATATCCAAGTATAGTTTAACTCATGACCTTCGTTGAGCTTGCTTGAGTGGTAGCGAGTCAAGTTTGACTGAGGTGAAACTTTACCTTCTTCAAAAAACCCAATCAATAAATCTTATCTAGTCAATAATTCTATCCTTTCATTACAGTAAGTCACTCTATCCAATAAGAGAAGCATGCATCAATGACGATAAGTAGGTATAAATCTACCTTAACTGTTAGATTCACCCGATAACCCACTATATCCTTCTAGTCACATATCCATCTCCCCGTATAGAATACAGAAGCATATTTTCCCATTTCCCACACAAATAATTTTCACACACACACACACACACACTAGGTGTTTTCACACACTCGCGAATCTAAACCAACCTACCTTCAATTGGTTTCATTTTCCTCTTCTCCCTCCTTATGTCAAGCTACCAATTCCTTTCCACCATCAATAGAACATGCCTCAAAGATAATGGGAAATGGATTTGGTGGATATTCTCATCAAAGATATACAAAATGAAAAAACTAATAGTGATCACTCATCACATTGAAAACCATTCTAACTGAAGAAAACAAGGAGACTATAGGTTGTTGATGCAGGCATAACATGTAGTATATAAGCTGAATTGCAAGGTTTGAAATGGGGAAAATGGCCATGTTGAAGGCTCTAATAAAATACTGAACATGAATATATCAAAAGAACTCTAGTTCTATCACATATGTAAAATAGATCTCACGCGTCCATGATGTTGATGCCATGCTAACATTTAAATTCCCATTATGGAAGACAAATCGCACCATACCTTTGGTTATGAAATTAATTTGGCCAGAGAAATATCTATATCAATATTGAGCTAGACTACAAAGGGCACTCCGAGGATGAGTTCACTTTACACCCTACCTTATGATACAATTACAGGCATGGTGATAGGTGCTTCACTAATTTTGGTTACACTCCTTTGAGTCAATGATATGTTTGTTGTTATAGTGGTAAGAAAGAATCTGGTTATTTCTTAATTCTAATTAGAATTGAAGGAGTATGAATATGCCCTTGGAGACTCTGAGCTGCCTCACACATAAAAATATTGCATACAATAAGGTGTCGTAAACACTACCTCAACTCTTAGGTAAACTTGTTGTCTTGCCTTTCTTTTAGTTGCTAGTGGTATTGGTTTTACCAAGCACTAGGTTTGTAACTCAGTTTCATAAGAAATGCAGAGTTTAGAGAAAATGTGAGCATTATAAGAAAACATGTGGAGGGGCAAGGACAACATGTTTATGGATAACCTCGAAAAAAAAAAAACTTGACTCAAAGGCACAAATATTAAAATTGATGATATCCTCTAAAGATTTGACATGGTCTCACTATTCTCATGATTCTTATAAATCAGGCAATGATAGCCTTTAAGACAATAAATACCTAAAATGCACTTTATTTTCTTCCAAGGTGAGCATTATGAGAAAATGTTCAGAGTCTCAAGGCCAACTTATTTATGGATAACATGGAGAAAAAAGCACTTGACTTTTTCAACTTATAACTAGATTGGTGGGTGAGGTATGTGGATGACATTGACGTAAAATGGGGCTGCATGTGATGGAAGATCTTTGAAAATTCATGAACCATTTGAATACTTAATCCAACTCCATATAATTCACCATGGAATTATAGGAAAATCATTCCTTACCATCTTTTTACATCATTGCAAAGAAAAATAACAGTGTTGATAAAGTGTACATGAAGAAAATGCATAAAAAAAAATACTTGCATGCAAATTCTCATCATCACCCAAACCAAAACATGGGTGTCCTAAAAACATCACATCCCCTAAGTTTTTCTTAAAAACCCACTACAGTGATATAAACTGTAGAGTGTACACACTAGGATCTAGTTGCAGATATCCCTTTCCTTCTAAATAACAACCTCAACAATACGTTGTAGGTATTTCTCCAATTATGTTTTAATCCCTGTTGAGAATACAAACCCTACTCTCATTATAGTCATAAACCCATGAGTATAATAACAAGAGCATGAATATAACAACATAATCAAAAGAATTTTGTGTATATAACCAAAAGAACTATTCATAATCTATTCTTGATGGTAATCAATGAAGGAGTATCTTCCATACAACATAGTAAAAAATTGAACAAGCACAATCTAGGAAAAGCTATAAATACATAAGAATTACTCTATTCACAATCACAATCTAAAAAAACATACAAGGACTCCTCGTTCCAATCCCTTCATTAATGTAGTGTTAAATCTACTCATATATATTGTTATTCCAATTGAAAAGGAATGGAAGAAATATAGGAAGCATAGATAGATACCTAACAAACCAACATCTTCCATCCCCTCTATAGTGGGAGGTCTTCAGCACAAGGCTTTTCATCACGATGATTACCAATTATTGATATGGTCAATTTCTAATATGAGGATATGGCTAATTTCAGGTATGGGAAGAAGAATTTGCACCATCAATGACCTAGAAGGCATGAGGATGGTAGTGAAAGGAACCCAAGGGAATTAGTTCTACCAGTCCCCAATCCTAACAAATGTACCCGTTGAATGGGAATTAGTTGTACCAGTCCCCAATCCTAATAAATGTACCTATTGAATATGTTAAATGATTTTTTTTAATTTTATAAAATCTTTAAAGAAAAAAAAAAAACTTTTATATCAATTTAAAAAAAAACAAAAAAACTTTATATCAATTTAAAAAAAAAAACTTTTATAAAAATTTAAAAAAAAAAACTTTTATATCAATTTTAAAAAAATAAAACAAATACTTTATATCAATTTTAAAAACATAACACATGTAAAAAAGTGTCACTCAAAAATAAAAATCAAAAACAAGTGTCGCTGGAAAACAAAGACAGGTCGGCTTATGGTCAGAATGACTCATGGCTTAGACGAGTTCTCCATTGAAGCTACCCACCAGAGAGCCTACCACCATTGATAGATACTCTTTGTATGATGAAATTTAGACTTTACAACATAGGCTAATGATTGATAAAGAGCCTCATACCACTCTACAAAACACTACCCTTCTTTACAAGATGCAATGGTAATAACTCAACCATGGAAGTCAGTGATAGTTAAGTAATACAAAAGTAGGCAAGTAGACGATATTCATGTTATTCATAAATAAATTCATCAATATGATTAGAATACTTGTCATTATATTGTTACTTTCTTGTGCATGTCGTTGCTAAAGAAATTCATACAAAACATACGGAAAGTATCTAGTCCATGTAGCCACCTCTTGAAAGTAGCAGTCACCACCATGAAGAAGCTTTTGCAAAGGGATAAAATGGAGTACATGTTTTCAGGTATGATCCTGGAGCTGCAGTGAGACTAGCGCTTGATCCTACTGCCGAGGAGGCTACGAACTATTGATTGTTTGTCTTATGCAAAGAGGAAGGTAAGGAATGTTATTTCTCCATGCGATTGACTTAGTTGTAGTGAGTGTCCAGTTTTCCAAGTACGATATTATTTAGCAAGAGAGATAAGCATATAATCACAGTTACTTTGGAATTCAAGGCAGTGAACGGGCAGACCAAATCCATACAAAACTGATTACATTGTCTTAGCTTCTAGCCGGACTACATTTGTTATTATGGAATACAAACAACCAAATGGAAAATAGATCATCGCATCCCGACCATATGTTACCTTGGACGTCCCATTCGACAACAGTAAAACCACATCAATTTTGTCAGTATGTAATCATTTCTCTGCCTCTATGTAAACGATGCATCGGTGGCCATATTGACCCTTCAAGACTCAAGGTTTAAGCACTGATTACTAATTTTTTTTTAAAATGCTTAAATTGTGGCTGCCTTAACTTTTGAAGGCAACCAGATACCATCATCACCTTGATTAAATCCTTTACAAGATCGAAGGGGCAATTTTTTGGGTTTAAACACCAAAAACAAATTGTAATCCTTAGATCTTGAAAACATTTTTTAATTGAATTCGTTATTGTGCATTCAAAGGTATTGTCTCCGTTTATATATATATATATATATATATATATATATATATTATTGAGTTTGTAAACTCACTTCATTCCTTGATCGAATTAGTTTTATTGCTTTCAATTTTAGTAATGGCAGTAATTATTTGGTTATACCGATTGTGAACCCGGTCCCACATTTATTTAGAGTTTACTTGTTTAAAAGTGTGTGGATTTCTTTAGTCTAAAAACCCCAAACCCAAAGTGGTGGGCCCAAAGATTATTCACGTTTTTCACAATTCATCACTTATAGTTTTGTTTTGTATATGCGTTGGGTATTTGTAAATGTTGAACCCTGAATTCCAATAAGCCTTATTTCGCATTCGGGACTTGCTTGTTAAATGTGCATGGAGTTTATTTGTTTTACCAAATGTCGAAACCCAAAGTGTTGGGCCCATAGCTCGTTCACATTTCATGATTCGACAATCAGCGTTGTGTTTTGTTTTTTGTGTTCGGCATTTGTAATTGCCGAAATCCGATCCACAATCAACCTTCATTTTCCACATTTGGTATCAGAGCCTGCAGAGCATCCTCCAAGTGCTTAGTTCATTGCAGATTCTTCCTGTTGGTGCCAAATTTTACCCTCTTATTTTCCTGTGCAAATGATTATTTGATTTATTTCAATTGTTTTATCAATGGCTATGTCTCGTAGTAGCTATTCTTAGGTTCAGGTTCAGGTTCATGTCCTCAGCGAGAAGTCACATGACTCTTGGTATATTCGAATGAGGACGATTTTACGTTCTCAGGATTTATGGACCTATGTTATTGATGGTTATGCTGAGCCAACTAATGTAGCGGCAGATTTGGCTCTCTCTAATGTTGACTGTGTTTTTCTGAAGGAAAACAGGAAGAAGGATAACAAGGCTCTTGGATTAATCTAGCAAGGATTAAATAAATCCATTTTTACGAATATTTCTAGTGCTGCATCTTCGAAGATGGCTTGGGACATTCTTTAATCCTATTATCAAGGTGTGTCCAAGGTGAAGACACTCAAGTTGCAGAACTTGAGAAGAGATTTCAAAAATCTGAAGATGAAGGATAATGAAAGTGTTGATACTTTCATGATGTGACATCCCCAAAAATAAAGTATTTTTGAGATTTAAAATTTGTTTGAAATTATTATATTTTTAGTAAATTCGAATTTAGAAAAATTGTCATTTATGGAAATTCCCAATTTCGAATTTGACAATTGTAATTAATTATTATGACTGTTGGACAAAGATATGATTTGACCCAACCAACTATTTCACTTGACACTTGTATGAAAACATAATATTTTGTATTGATTACAGGAGGACAAATGGAACAACCATGTTAAAATCAACTGACCATGACTCCATGAGTTGGGAACATGTTGGAACTACCTCTGGGTTGACTATTACAAGTGGAAAATCAAAGATTTGTCCATGGGTAGCCCCTAAAAATAAGGGATTTAGAAGCTCCAAAAATTCCCAAGGGGGGAAGAAAGACCTAGGAAAAAGCATTCTTTTGTTAAATAACATATGTGAGGAGGCAAGACATTGCCTAGTATGCTGGGGAAAATGAGACTATTGATTTTTTTCTTGTTGTTATGAACACTACTGATCGAGTGTGAGGCAAGAGGAATCTGCTAGAGTTGAAGGACATTGTTGAGGAGGAGTTTCCCAAGTTCACCCTCATGGATACATGGTCATGCTAGGGGGTGAATCAGGCAAGTGATTATGGCTCCCCTATTCTATGGTTGGGAGGAACATGGTTGTTCCCTTTGTATTTCCGTGGATTAGATTCAAATATGTTAAATCTTACCCTTATTTGTTTTGAATGATTTTGTATATCAAATATGATGCTCTATTTGGGTTAAGGTGAAATAATTCCCATGTAGGACATATGTTTGTTGTATGGAGTTTATAATCAAAGACCAAATTTTCTGGAATGGGGCATTCTAGACTAGAATTCTAGGCAGAATTATCTATGCAAAATAACTTGAAAGATTTGGTGTATGTCTAATTTTGTGGTTAAAATTATTGGGTAGAAGTATTTAAATATGAATGAACTTGAAGAGAGAACAGATCTACCTACAGGTGTAAGCTTATCGTTGTAATTGAAATTCTGGATAGAACTATTTATGTGTGAATGAGCTAGGAAGAATTAGATCTAATCATAGGTGTACTTTTACTTCTGTTGGATTACTGAGAGGGGGGGTGAATCAGTAATAACGTAATTTTAATCCTTTTTCTTCAAATGTTATATCAATGTAGAATTATTATCCAATAATGAGCAGTAATAAATAAGCAATGAACAAATGAACAATCATACAC
>ML789280.1:92583-119784 GCA_009831015.1 Picea engelmannii
TTTCACCATAAGGGGACCACTTTGGAGTTCATCCATTTGTACACCTTATCAATCATGATAAGACAATAATGATTCATCTCTACATTTTTCCAACAATGCATCATATACCAATGGAACCACATCAATCCATCTTCATCATGTATCAATGACAACTCATTGATCCATCTTCATCTATGCATTCTCATCAAGGACAATACGTATTAGATTACATCAATCATCAATCGATCAATCCTTTGACATCAATAAATCACTTGACATCAATCAATGACATCAATCAATAAAACCATTGGCATCAATGACAACATGATCCAACAACTTCTGTAGTCAAAATAGTAAGCAAACCTATCTATACTTAAGTGGAAATCTGAGCAAGTCTATACACATAATTTCCATCAAGTTATATCTCGATATGTAATGAATATAGATACAGTTACAATGTGCAACTTTTGTTAGAAAAAGATTTAATGACTGCAACAACAATCCCAGTTATACAGAAAGTTATTGTCCGTATTTTGAACAAACAACTATGCCACTAGGAGATCAACTGCCTCTCGTATAAAGAAACCTCTAAATTGAAAGGTCTTGAAAAAACCTCTATAAAATTTATTACAGTACCAAATTAAAATGAATAATTCATGGTTCCATTATAATATAATACAATAGTAATTTACTCCATAAGAATGAGAACTCGAAGACAAATTACAACGAACATAAATCAGAGGCTGATAGAACTTTTAATCTTTGCGTTGCTTTCGTATAGAATAAAAAGGACCCCAATTGAAGGAATATACATAGTATGGAGTAAATTACAAAAAACCCATTAAATATGAGCACATATGTGAAATTGTTCACTCCAAGATTGTGACAGTGGATGGTTTGGAATTAGGCAAACACAACATAGCATAAACATCAAACGATTCACTAGCATGTATATATATAGTGTTCTAGAATAAAGACAGAATTGTAATATAATCCAAATCATTATGTCTATTCATGTTGAGTCCAAACGAATATCGCCATTTCCTTTCCAGTAGGGAATATTTACATTAAACATAGGAAAGGTTGAAAGGAAACAAAACGATATGGTCTATTATAACTCGTACAAACATTCCAAACAAGATAGCCCTAGTAATCAGATTTCAGGGTAGGGTGAGATCTGCATGGTGATTGATTAAAATAGTCATTTACTTTCAACAAAAGACCGAGAAAAAAACCTATACATAAATTATTGTATTGTAATAATTATAGCCCAAAGGTTTAAGTTACTTTGGAAATTCTTTCCCTTCCCAAACCGATAAGAAAACTGAGGGAAATTATGTTGTTGACTACATATGAGTTGCAACACAGATAGTTCTAACTCATGAAGGGTTACTAAAGGGAACTTTTATACCTTTTTATGTTGAGTACGTAGGTGAGTAGCCAAGATCTTCTAATAGACGGAAACCTGGAGGAAACCACCATCTACGATGATTAGTAAACTCTTATACAAAGACAATGTAAGAAGAACACGATTTAAGTGCAAATGTCTATAAATACTTCATACCAACACTTTACTTAACTTCTGAACTCGTGGCACAAGATCCTTTCCTTGACATTTTCGATATGGATAGTCGTACAGGGCCATGGGTGAAGGAGAAAATGCATATTGATGGGTACCCTCCCATCAAAACAGGGCCCATCATTAATGATATGTTACAGCTCTTAAAATGATTGATATAGCTATAGTAAAATAAAATTCTTTACACAATATTCTTTGATAATGGAAATACAGTAATCGACCAAATTGGAATTTCATTGTGTAGGTGAACAATAATAATGTGTATTTTTAGGCAGAATAGAGATTAATCCACCCATTCAAACCAAGAGTACCCTTACTGTGAGTCTGGTATACCCGAACCCATTTTTCACATAATCTCTTAGGTGAATAAATTAAACACAGAGAATTCTCCAGCCAAGATTTTGGTAATTAACATTGGAATAAATACTTCCCTTAGATTCACAAATACTCAAGTATGAATTCTGGTTCACAACAAAGAGTTACAAAACCCTATATCTCAAACCTGGATAGGTAGGGCTAACTGTCCTTTGCAGTAAATAGAAGAGAATCATTGACAACCTCAAGGAAAAGGCCATTGCAAAAGTTTTAAGGATGGCTTTGAACGTAATGCAAGAAAGTTTGACAAAATAAGAATTCAACAGGAAGAAAATGAGGGAGAACACAGAATGATAACTTGGCACGAAAAATTGTTGCAAAAAAATTATAATCTTCCTATTAAAATAACCAGGGTATTAATGTTTGAAGTTTAGAGAAGAACTTACCCAGAATGTAAGACATGTCATCTGCAACTGGATGGAGGCAACCACCAGGGACACAATCGTCACCTCTAAACCCCCTCGACACACAGAGCCTCTTCAAAAGAAAAGAAAGAACTCGGAATGACAAATTCTACACCCTCTCAAAACCTAAACAATGCCTTGTTGCCCCGAATTAATTATGGATAGTGTGAAGGAAAAGTGAGCCACGTGATGAGGGAAAGGTCATTGTGACACTTCGACTATAGATCCAAGTGATTTATGTATGACCAGTAGACTCCCTTAGTGATGGTTGTAGAGATTTAAATACCCTGACAGGGAATTCCATACCCCCTGCAATAGTTCTTAGGTGGTGGTTTGATTCTCATTTTCATAGGACCACTAGTGACACGACATCAAGCTTTCAATTCGACTAGTATTTAACACTTGGGCCCGAGTATAGTATGGATATCTTATGCCAAATAGGGTGAGTATAGTATGGATTACATAAAGTTTACTTTAATCTTTTTGTCCCTATGCCTAAAGGTTTTATTTTTTTTTTGCTAAAGCCTTAGGGATTTCCATTATAACATTCCCACTCAAGGTAAGACACGATGAAATACTTTGAACAAAATGGGGTAAGGAGAATTTAGGAGTTATATATTAAAATAAATTCTATGATAAAGTTCTATATCATTGTTGTATAGTAGAATTCTTATCTCTAATGGATTCCTTTCTGCCAAGTAAATTGTGTAAACAAAAGTTTTTTTTTGTATGGTATTATGAGGTTCAGTACATATGGTATCCGAGAGAAAGTTACAACACTGGGCCTGAACAGGGCCACATTAGTCGATTAAGGATATATTGTGAATTATGCAAAACTAATAAACCTTATTGTTACAAATAGAAATCGCTTTCAATTTTTTTTTAATTATGGCAGCTTAGAACGATGCAGAAATTAGGATGGAAGGAAATCTAGACCAGAGACCTCCTGGAGATCCAAGACAGAATGGTGATAGAAGATCACCCACGAAAGTGTTGGAAACAACGAGGAATCTTATTGTTGAACTGCAGATTTTCAAAGACGACAATGAGAAACTGAAGAAAGCACAACAAGAACATCAAGAGATAAATGAAGTCCTACTATGCAGTATAGTGACCAACAAAATCCCGAAGGATGATAATAATGATGAAGAAGTCAGGAAGAGGGCTTCCAAGAACTCAGGACTGGAAATAGAAAAAGGAGACAGTTCGTCTGAAGGTACACCTTCAGTTCAAGACAAAACTAAAACAGATAGAAAAAGGAAATGAGTACACCACCTTGAAGGAGAATTTAAAAATATCAAACCAACTACCTTCAATTGAGAATACAAGATAGGGGAAGAAGTTGAGGCATGGTTGCTGGACATCAATAAATAGTTCTAGATCTACAACTACTCTAGTAATATGAAGGTCAGAATGGCCATCTACAATCTGAAAGGGAAGGCCAACATTTGGTGGCAAGACCTGAAATTGGCCAAGGGCCTAAAGGAGAAAAAATTGGAATGGTTTGAGTTTAAGAAGTATTTCAAGAAATAGTACCTTTCTAAAAGCTACTACGAAAGGAAAAAAAAATAATTTATGAACTAAGAATTGGACAAATGACAATGGAAGACCATATAAATAAATTCCTGGAACTATTAAGGTTTGTACCTTACATTCGAGAAGATAAGGTAAAAATCCAGTGATTCTTAAGCTGTTTACTGTAGTCCTACAGGGACAAAATTGAATTTGACAACCCCAAATCATTGAGTGAAGTGTTCAGGAAAGCACGAATGTGCTACAGTCAATAGAAACAATGGGAAGAGTTTCCCAAATCCTGGAAGGATAAGAAACAAGAACAAATGAATCAACGAAAGAAGGGATACTAGCCATCTCCCTATCGAAACGCATAAAAAAGCTTCCTGAGGAAATATTTTCACGCAAAGCATCCAAGCACACAAGGAGGCGGTATACTGGTAAACCTAGGAACAAAGAAATTCAGAGATAATCCTTAGGAACCATTAAAGTGTTGGGAATGTGGGGAACCTCATCTTAGGAGGAACTGCCCAAGTTTAAGCATGACAAACAGAACTGATGTTCATAATCTACACGAAGCTTCGATGGTGGGTGATGTAGGCAGAAACCTGCATCGGATTAATGCAGCCATTGATGATCAACAAGCTAACCACCAATCCTTTGTGCTGGAAATCGAATGTAAAATTAATAACACCCGAATTTTTGTTTTAATTGATCTTGGAGCTACGTTAATTTATTTCACTCTTAAAGTAGTAGAGACAAATAAACTTAAGAAGATGAAACACACAAAATCATGGTTGGTACAGTTAGCAACAAGAACTAAAAGGAAAGTGGTTGACTTTGTTTCTGATTTTGAATTTAAATTACATGGTCAAAACATAAAAAAAAAATTAAATATTCTACCACTATGATCCTATGATATGATAATCAGAATGGATTGGTTGGAAAGGCACAAAGCAGTTCTAGATTGTTATACAAAGACACTTAACTATAAAGATGATTGTTACACTACTAGAACAACCCAAGGTATACCGAAACCAATATTAGCTAGACAAGTCATAGAAATGCAATTCAAGAAATGTATGATAAAGGGGTCTCAAGTTTACGCCACCCAAATAACGAATCTGTTACAAAAAGAGGATAAGCCGAAACTAGAAGATTTTGTTGTCCTATGTGAGTTTAGAGACATGTTTGTTGATGAGATACTAAAATTACCTCCTAGAAGGGAAATAGACTTCTCCATAGAAATAATGTCTAGATTAGCCCCTATCTCAAAAGCACCTTACCGAATGAGTTTACCTAAATTGACAGAACTAAAGATACAACTACAAGAATTGTTGGACAAAAAGTATATCAAACCCAATGTTTCACCATGGGGACCAGCAGTCCTTTTTGTGAAAATGAAAGATGGTACTCTAAGACTATGTATCGACTGTAGACTATTGAATAAAATGACTATTAAGAACAAGTACCCCTTACCTAGGATAAATGACCTATTCGATCAAGTAGGAAGAGCCAAAATCTTATCGAAATTGGATTTAGGATCCGATTACCATCAAGTCAGGATAAAACATGAGGACATAAGAAAAAAATTATTTCGAACAAGATATCGACACTATGAATTTGTAGTCATACCTTTTGGACTCACTAACGCACCAACCACATTTATGTGCATGACGAACATTATTTTCAGTCAGTACTAGTATTTATCGACGATATTCTGGTGTATTCTAAAACAGAGGAAGAACATGAAGAACACTTCAGAACCATTCTGCAAACTTTAAGGAAGCACCAACTGTATGTTAAATTTGATAAGTCCAATTTTTACCAGAAAAAGATACAGTACCTAGGACACATAATATCTGCAGAAGGCATTGCAGTTGACCCTGAGAAAGTACGAGTCATTATAGAATGGTCAGTACCTAAGGACGTAATATACATCCAGTCAATCATGGGAATCATCAGATACTATCGCAGATTCATAAAAGGATTTTCCAATATAGCTTACCCTATCACATCATTACAAAAGAAAGGGACCAAGTTTAACTGGTCAGAGAAATGTCAAGATAGTTTTAACAAGATGAAGGAATTATTGACAACGACACCCATATTGAAGGTAGCAGACCCAAATAAAGATTTTACCGTATGTGTTGATGAAAGTAAAGAAGGACTAGGTGGTGTCCTAACTCAGGAAGGACACGTGATTTGTTATGAGTCCCGAAAATTAAAAGAACATGAATGAAATTATGTTACTCATGACTTGGAATTGGCAGTGGTAATACACGCCTTAGAAATTTGGCGACATTACATAATGGGCCAAAAAATTCTACTATTCACGGATAATAGCGGTGTGAAATATCTATTAGCCAACCATATCTTAATGCACGACAAGCAAGATGGCTAGCATTCTTGAGAGAATTCGACTTCGAAGTCAGACATATCAAGGGTAAGGAAAATAAGGTAGCAGACACTCTAAGTAGAAGAGTCCATGGGTTATTTGAAATAACTATTAGGAGGGCAGATAGTGATCTGGAACAAAGAATAAGGACAACAGGTATTAGCGACGTAAATTACACTAAGATAATGGCAGAATTACAAAAAAGTACCACAAACTTAGAGAAACTAGATCTAAGTATCGACAAGGAGGAACTACTACGATTTAAAAACAGACATTACATACCAGATTCAATAGAATTAAAGTTAATAGTCTTGGTCGAAGTGCATAAGAAACTGTATTCTGGCCATCCAGGATACCAGAAAATGATAAAGACACTTAGAATACTATTTTACTGGCCTAATATGAAGGGAAAAACAATAGAATACTTGGCTATGTGCCAAGATTGTCAGCAGGTTAAGGCCGAACACCAGCATCCAGCTAGCCTATTACAGCCATTACCAGTACTAGAATGGAAATGGGAGACCATATCATTGGACTTTATAACAGGTTTTCCAAAAAATCAGAAACATAATGATTATGTTATGGTTGTAATTGATAAAATCATTAAGTCCAAACACTTTATTCCTGTAAAGTCTACTCTTAAAGCTATAAACATTGCTGAAATATTTATAAAAGAAATTTTTAGACTGCATGGTATTCCTAAAATGGTGATTTCAGATAGAGACTTAAAATGCACATCCGCTTTTTGCAAGGAATTGTTTGCAGGGCTAAATACTAATTTGAATTTTAGAACGAGTTATCACCCACAAACGGATGGACAGACCGAAAAGACAAACCAAATCGTAGAGGATATGCTCTGCATGTATGTAAGAACAAAACCAAACAAGAGGGAAGACTATCTACACTTAGTAGAATTTGCATATAACAATGGGTACCAAACATCGGCTAAGTTAAGCCCTTCCGAGGTACTGTATGGAAAAAAGTGTACGACTCCAATTAGTTGGGATAACCCAATAAACAAACTCATGGCTGGACAAAAGATGCTCCAAGAAATGGAGAACATGGTAAGGAAGGTAGAACAGAACTTAAAAGAAACACAGGACAGACATAAGAGCTATGTAGATCAGAAAAGCAGACACTTGGAATTTAATGTGGGATACCATGTTTATTTGAAGGTCAAAGCCCGAAAAATCTTGTTGAAGTTAGGAAACTGTGCCAAGCTGGCACCCAGGTTTTGTGGGCCCTTCGAGATACTAACTCAAAGTAGACCCGTAGCATACCAACTTGCACTTCCAACTAATTTAAGAATTCATAATGTGTTTCATGTTTTTTTGTTGAAAAAGTATGTTCATGAACCTACTCATATGATTGATTGGAACTTCGTGCAAGTGGAACCTGAAGGCAAGTTCCAGGTGGAACCCTTGCGTATTTTGGACTAGAGAAATAACACATCGGAATAGAGTAGTCGCTCAGGTAAAGGTGCAATGGAAGCACATTATTCCTAAGGAGGCCACTTGGGAGTTGGAGGGAGATTTGCATAAATATCATCCATTCTTATTCCAAGAAAGGAACGAACACTGAGGACAATTTTTTATTGAAGGGGAAAAGGATGTGACATCCCCAAAAATAAAGTATTTTTGAGATTTAAAATTTGTTGGAAATTATTTTTCTTTAAGTAAATTCGAATTTGGATTTTTTTTTCCATTTATAGCAATTCTGAATTTCGAATTTGACAATTGTAATTAATTATTATGACTATTGGGCAGACATCTGATTTGATCCAGCCAACTATTTTACTTGAAACTTGTATGAAAATAGAATATTTTATATTGATTGCAGGAGGACAAATGGAACAACCATGCTAAAATCAGCTGACCATGACTCCATGAGTGGGGAACATGTTGGAAGTACCTCTGGGATGACTATTACAAGTGGCAAATCAGAGATTTGCCCATGGGCAACCCACGAAAATCAGGGATCTAGAAGCTACAAAAATTCACAATGGGGGAAGAAAGACCTAGGAAAAAGCATTATTTTGTTAAATAACATATGTGAGGAGGTAGGATGTTTCCTAGTATGTTGGGGAATATGAGACTATTGATTTTTTTCTTGTTGTTATGAACACTACTAATCGAGTGTGAAGCAAGAGGAATCTTCTAGATTTGAAGGACATTGCTAAGGAGGAGTTTTCCAAGTAGACCCTCATGGATTCATGGTCAAGATAGGGGATGAATCAGGAAAGTGATTTTGGCTACCCTATTATACAGTTGGGAGAAACGTGGTTGTTCCATTTGTCTTTCTGCAGATTGGATTCAGATATGTTAAATCTTACCCTTCTTTGTTTTGAACGATTTTGTATATCTAATATGATTCTATGTTTGGGTTAAGCTGAAATAATTCCCATGTAGGACATCTATTTTTTGTATGGAGTTTATAATCAAAGACCAAAATTTCTAGAATGGAGCATTCTGGACTAGAATTATAGGCAAAATGATCTATGCAAAATAACTTGAAAGATTTGGTGTATATCTAATTATGTGGTTAAAAACATTGGGCGGAAGTATTTAAATATGAATGAACTTGAAGAAATAATAGATCTACTTACAGGTGTAAGCTTATCCCTGTAATTGGAATTCTGGACATAACTATTTATGTACAAATGAGCTAGGAAGAATTAGATCTAATCAGATGCATACTTTTACTTCTGTAGTTGAAATAGTAAGGAAGTCTATCTATAATTAAGTGGAAATTTGAGCAAGTCTTTACACGTAATTTCCATCAAGTTATATCTCGATATGTAATCAATATAGATATATTTACAAAAAGTTGCTGTCAAGATTTTGAGCAAACAACTATGTCGCTAGGAGATCAACTGCCTCTCGTATAAAGGAACTTCTAAATCGAAAGGTCTTGAAAAACCCTCTGTAAAATTTATTACAGTACAAAATTAAATTGAATAATTCGTTGTTCCATTATAAGATAATACAATAGTAAATTACTCCATAAGAATGAGAACTTGAAGACGAATTACAATGAACATAAATCACAGGCTGATGGACCTTTTAATGTTTGCTCTCCTTTCGTACAGAATAAAAAGGACCCCAATTGAAGGAATATACACAGTATGGAGTAAATTACAAAAAACCCATTAAATATGAGCACATATGCGAAACTGTCCACTCGAAGATCGTGACAGTGGATGGTTTGGAATTAGGAAAACAAAAAATAGCATAAACATCAAACGATACACAAGCATGTATATATATAGTGTTCTAGAATAAATATAGAATCGTAATGTAATCCAAATCATTATTTCTATTCATGCTGATTCCAAACGAATATCGCCATTTCCTTTCCAGTAGGGCATATTGACATTAAACATAGGAAAGGTCGAAAGGAAACAAAACAATATGGTCTACTATAAATCATAACAACATTCCGAACAAGATAGCCCAGGTAATTAGATTTCAGGGTATGGTGAGATCCGCATGGTGAATGCTTAAAACAGTCAATTAATTTGAACAAAAGAGTGAGAAAAAAACCTGTACATAAATTATTGTATTATAATAATTGTTTCCCAAAGGTTTAAGTTACTTTGGAAATTCTTTCCCCTCCCAAGCTGATAGGAAAACTAAGGGAAACAATCTTGTTGACCACATCTCAGTAGTAACATGGATAGTTCTAACTCCTGAAGGGTTAAGAAAGGGAACTCATATACATTTTTACGCCGAGTATGAAAGTGAGTAGCAAAGACCTTCAGATAGATGACAACCTAGAGGAAACCACCATATAGGATGATTAGTAAACTGTTATACGAAGACAATGTAAGCAGAACAAGATTTAAGTACAAATGTCTATAAATACATCATACCAACACTTTACTTAACTTCTGAACTCATGGCACATGATCCTTTCCTTGACGTTTTCCATCTGGATAGTTGTCTAGGGCCGTGGGTGAAGGCGACAATACATACTGATGGGTACCCTCGCATCAAAATAGGGCCCATCATTAATGATATGTTTCAACTCTTAAAATGAATGATATAGTTGTGGTAAAATAAAATTCTATACACAATATTCTTTAGTAATAGAAATACAGTAATCGAACAAATCATAATTTCATTATGTAGGTGAACAACAAGAATGTGTATTTTTAGGCAGAATAGAGCTTAATCCACCCATTCAAACTAGGAGTACCCTCACTATGAGTCTGAGCTAGCTGAACCCCTTTTTCACAGAATCACTTAGGTCAATAATGTAAATGTAGAGAATGCTTCGGACAAGATTTTGGTAACTAACCCCAGAATAAATACTTCCCTCAGATTCACAAATACTCAGATATCAATTTTGGTTCACAACAAAGAGTTACAAAACCCTATATCTCGAACCTAGATAGGTAGGGCTAACTATCCTTCGCAGTAAATAGAAAACAATCATTGACAACCTCAAGGAAAAGGCCATAGCAATAGGGTTAAGGATGGCTCTAAGTGTAATGCAAGGAAGTTTGACAAAAGAGGAATTCCACTGGAAGAAAATGAGGGAGAACACAGAACGATAACTTGGCACAGACAAATTGTTGCAAAAAAATTATAATCTTCCTATTGAAATAACCAGGGTATTAATGTTTAAAGTTTAGAGAAGAACTTACTCATAATGTAAGACATGTCATCTGCAACTGGATGGAGGAAACCACCAGGGCCACAATCGTCACCTCTAAAACCCCTTGACAAACAGAGACTCTCCAAAAGAAAAGAAAGAACTTGGAATGACAAACCCTGAACCCCGTCAAAACCTAAACGATGCCTTGTCGCCTCGAATTAATTATCGATAGTATGAAGGACAGGTGATCCACATGACCAGGGAAAGGTTGGCGTGACACTTCGAGTATAGAGACAAGCAATTTTAGTATGACCAGTAGACTGACTTAATGATGGTTGCAGAGCTTTTAATACCCTGACAGGGAATTCCTTTCCCATTTGAAGAATGTCGCTTCTATACCCCCTCCAATAGGTCTTAGGTAATGGTTGGATTCTCGTTGTCGTAGGAACACTAGTGACATGACATCGAGCTTTCAATTCGACCAATATTTGAGTTATGAGCCTTTAAATGACCAGTACCTAGAGGCTTGTGAAATTCATCGGTCCTTAACCCGACCCTTGGCCAAGTTGTTAGGAACCAAAGATATCTCCCTAGGAGAAAATTTTCGAGAACACTTGGGTGTGATTATAGTATGGAGACCTTATGCAAAATAGGGTGAGTATAGTATGAATTGCATAAAGTTTACTTTAATCTTTTAGTCCCTACGCCTAAAGGTTTTAGCTCTTTTTTTCTAAATCCTTGGGGCTTTCCATTATAATCTTCCCACTCAAGGTAAAACATGATGACATACTTCGAACAACATGGGGTAAGGATAATTTAGGAGTTATATGGTAAAATAAATTCTATGATAAAGTTCTATATCAGAGTTGTATAGTAGAATTCTTATCGCTAATGGATTCCTTTCTACCAAGTAAATTGCGTAAACAAAAGTTTTTTTTTGTAAGGTATTATGAGGTTCATTACACATGAATCAAGTAATGAGTGTTGTGAACTAGCTTAAGGAGTATGGAGATGGTATTGAGAATAAGAGAGTTATTGAGAAAGTGCTGAGAAGTTTACCCAAGAAGTTTAAGGATTTAAGTCAAATGCAAATTGATGAATTAAGTGGTTCTCTTGTTGCTCATGAATCTACGATATCTAGATATGAATAACGATCATTGGAGCATGCTTTCAAATCCCAACTGCATTTTACCAGAGGCAGAGGTAGCGGAAGGTTTTATACTCATGGAAGAGGAGGTCGATTTTCTAGTCGAAGGGACAACAAAGATGAATCAGATTCTGATGAGAAGTCCCAAAAGAATCCTCCTACTTTAAGAGGGAACAACAATAAGCCCTGGCAGCAAGAAAATCAAAGGTTTGATAAAACTAAAGTATAATGTTATTATTGTAAGAATTTTGGGCATTTTCCTAGAAAATGTTGCAAGAAGCAGGAAGATGCTAGAAATAAGTCTGCACATATCACAAATGAGTTTGAGGATCATCAAAATCTTGTGTTTTTGACCTGTAATGTCACTTAGGAAAGTGAAAATAATATTTGGTTTTTGGCTAGTGGTTGCAGTAACCACATGAGTAGTAATAAGGATTTATTTTCTTCTATTGATACTAGTATTTAGTGTAAAGTAAAACTGGGAAATGATTGTAAGGTTATAGTTAATGGTAAAGGTGTAGTTCCAGTCTACACTAAGAATAATCAGAGAAGAAATATTGACGATGTTTATTCCATGCCTGGTTTAAAATGAAATCTTATTAGTGTTGGACAGATGATGGAGAAAAAGTACATAGTGTTCTTCAAGAACAAGGTATGTACAATCTATGATAAATTACCCAACAAGGAATTGATTGAAAGAGTAGACATGACCAATAATAGAATGTTTCCACTTGTTATGAAAAATGATTTGACTAGTTCTTTGAATGCTTATAAAGCTGGAAGTTTAGATGAATATTGTTTATGGCATTTGAGATATGGTCATTTACATTTTGGTGACTTAGATCTATTATAGAAGAAACATATCGTAAAGGGGTTACCTTGTATTCTGCAACCTGCAAGCTCTTGTGGGAGCTGCATACTTGGAAAACATCACAGAGAGAAATTTGTTTCAAGTGTTTTGTACAGAGAAAAAGCTCCATTAGAAATTGTCCACACGGATTTGTGTGGACCTATGAGAACAACTTCTTTGAATGGTAGTGTTTATTTTATGACTTTTATTGATTATTTTAGTAGGAAGACTTGGTTGTATTTGTTGAAGCAAAAATCTAAAGCCTTTGAAGTTTTCAAGAGGCTTAAGTCTATGGTTGAGAATGAGAGTAGTCATACCATTGACATCCTTAGGTCTGACAAAGGAGGCGAGTATAAACTAAATGAATTCATTGAATTCTCTGATATTCATGGAATTAAAAGATAGTTTAATGCTCGATATACTCCACAACAAAATGGAGTGGCTGAAATGAAGAATTAGACCATCATGGATATGGCTCAAAGAATGTTGAAAGAGAAGCATCTTTCAAATGAATATTGGGTAGATTTGGTTCGTTTCTTTGTTTTTATCTTGAATAGAAGTCCGACCAAGACCATGAGGGATCATGTACCTCAAGAAGACTGGGATGGTAAGCTTCGCAATGTTTCTTATTTCAGAATTTTTGGATGTGTTGCATTTTCCCATGTACATGCAGAAATGAGGAGGAAGTTGGATGACAGAAGCGAGATATGTATATTTATTGGATATAGTGAAGAGTCTAGGGCATATAAACTCTACAATCCCATCACCCATAAATATGTAATCAGCAGAGATGAAGCTTGGAATGGAAGCATTGACAAATCAATTTCAGAGGGAGTTGTGTTACCCCGTGAAGATGATGGTGAAGGTGAGAAGGCTGAAGGAGATGGACAGATGGTTCCATATGCACATACGCCTGTAGCAAGAAGTCCTACAAGGAAGCACCATATTTCAGCCCATATCAATTTAGAATGCCAAGAACTCATGAGCGTGGTGAGCCATCTGGACATGGTGGACATCAAACGAATTCACATGTAAGTAGTGATTCAAATCCTACTTTAGCTTCATTGAAAAACAGATTTAAAGGTTAGAAGAATAGAAGCTTAAGAGAATTATATGATTAGAATGAAGAAGCATATCAGATTTGAAATTTTGCATTAATGGCATGTGATCCTGTAAGTTTTAATGAAGCTCCTAAAGAGGATGTTTGGATAAAAGCAATGGATGAGGAGATTGATTCGATTGAAAGAAATAACACTTGGGATCTTGTTGATTTACCTGAAGGTAAGAAGAGAATTGGTGTTAAGTGGGTTTATAAGACTAAACTGAATGCAAAAGGTGAATTTGAAAAGTACAAGGAAAGACTTGTAGCTCAGGGGTTTAGTCAGCAACCTAACATTGATTACATTGAAACCTTTGCTCTTGTAGCGAGAATTGACACAATGAGGATGGTCTTAGCTATTGCAGCTCAAAATATATGGATCATGCATCATATGGACATTAAGTCTCCATTCTTGAATGAATGTTTGGAAGAAGATGTTTATATAAGACAACCTTCGGGTTATGAGATTGATAAGCATAGAGATAAAGTTTACAAGTTAAGGAAAGATTTATATGGATTGCAGCAGGCATCCAGTGTATGGTATAGCAGGATTGATGAATACTTGATTAGTGTTGGATTCAACAGAAGTCCAAGTGAGCCAATCATGTATACAAAGATAAACCAGGGAGGTAAAATTTTGATTGTATGTTTGTATGTTGATGACCTGATTTTTACTGGAGATCTATCTATATATGATTTTAAAAATGACATGAAAATAGAGTTTGAGATGCTTGATTTAGAATTGATGAAATATTTCCTTGGAATTGAAGTGGATCAATCTGATGATGTCATTTTCATTTGTTAAACTAATTAAGCAAATGAAGTATTGAAAAGGTTTAGATTGCTCAATTGTAAACCAGCTACAACACCAATGGCAACTGGTACCAAACTTAACAAATATGATAAGGGATCATATGTTGATCGAACTCTGTATAAGAAATTGGTTGGAAGCCTTATATATTTAACAAAAAAAAGACCTGATATTATGTTTGTTGTTAGTTTAATTTCTAGATTCATGGAAACTCCGAAGAGTACTCATTGGCAAGCAAGAAAGAGGATCCTGAGATACATTGCTGGAACAATTGATTTTGGTATCCGATACACATCAAGATTGAACTTTATGTTGATCGGATATACTGATAGTGATTTTCCAGGTTCCATTGATGATAGGAAGAGCACATCTGGTTATGTGTTCAGTCTTGGATTTGGAGCAGTGGCATGGGCATCAAAGAAACAACCCATAGTGACTTTATCTTCTACTGATGCAGAGTATGTTGCAACAACAACAACTGCATGTCAAGTTGTATGGATGAGAATAATCTTGAATGAATTAATGCATGAGAAGAATGGTGCAACTCAGATTGTCTGCGATAATAAATCTTCCATTGCACTGTCAAAGAATCATTCTTTTCACAAGAAAAGTAAGCACATTGATACGAGGTATCATTTCATTCGAGAGCTGGTAAATGGTAAATAAATTTATGTTCAGTTCTATAGATCTGAAGAACAATTTGCAGACATATTTATGAAACCTTTGGGAAATGAATTGTTTAAAACTCATCGAAATAATATTGGTCATGTAAGCTGTAATGCATTGTTTACAACAAATTTTGTTTTACATATTTTAATTTGTTTTTCTCTGAAATGATTAAGAGGGAGTATGTCAATATCTAATCATTTCAGTGTGTAAACGGTGCATCGATGGTTGTCTTGACCCTTCAAGACTCAAGGTTTAAGCACCGATCACCAATTTTGTCTTGCATTTCTTAAACGTGGTTGCCTTGACCTTTAAAGGCAACCACATACCATCACCACCTTGATTAGAAACTTAAATACCAAAGGGACAATTTTTTTTGTTTAAATACCATAAACAAATTGTAATCCTTAGATCTTGAAAACATTTTTGAATCGAATTCTCTATTATGCATTTAGAGGTATTGTCTCTGTTTATATATATATATATATATATATATATATTATTGAGTTTGTAATTATTGAGTTTGTAAACTCATCTTATTCATTGATGAAATTAGTTATATTTCTTTTAATTTGAGTAAAGACAGTAATTATTTGGTTTTACCGATTGCAAACCCGTCCCACTTTTATTCGAAGTTTACTTCTTTAAAAGTGAGTGAAGTTCTTTAGTCTCAAAACCCCGAACCCTAAGTGGTGGGCCCAAAGCTTATTATCTTTTTTTGCAATTTGACACTTATAGTTTTGTTTTGTATCTGAGTTGGGTATTAAATGTGTGCGGAGTTCTTTTGTTTTAGCAGAAGATAAAATCGAAGTGTTGGGGCCCACAGCTCGTTCGCATTTAGCCATTCCACGATCAGCCTCAGTTTTCCACAAATTTTACAGTACTCAGGATCATCAAGGTCTAGTTCGGAAAATCTCCAAATCACGCCAAATCTACCCAACATGAGAGACACAGACAATGCCACAAAGTTCACAGACAACTTGAGAATTTTGAATTCTCACCAATATGCCTCCATAGTCACCAAGAAGATCAACACCCTTTTGTTCTTCACGGTGGGACTCAATATACAATATTGTCCACCGGGTGAGATGTGTAAAGGATACTATGGGGGAAGATATGTTGCATCTGTAAACAACCAGTCCTTTATTCTTCCCCAACTTGCGCTTCTCTATGCTGCCTACAACAACAATAGGGGAGTTTTTTCCCAGGATTTTCCCAGCAAACCAGCTTTGGAGTTCAACGACACGGCTAAAAATATCTCCATCAACATGAATCATTTTTTCAACTGCATTCCTTACAACGCAAACATGAAGCTGATTTTGCATGACACAGGCATTATAGACAAAGGCATTATCGGATTCAAAAATCATCACATTCACATCCATGGCTACAATTTCTTCTTGTCTGTCGAGGATTTGGAAACTACAACCCCAATACAGATCACTCTTCATTTAATCTCGCCTATCCAACTATGTATAATATACTCGGTATACCTAAAGGTAGTTGAGAAGATTTGAGGTTCAAAGATGATAATCTGGATAAATTATTTTTAAAACTTTGTAGTCGATAATTTTATACTCTTTGTGCTTGCAAATAATCTGAAATATTGTTGGTTTACATGTGTGTGGTTCATTCACTGTAATAGGGAAGTGCACACTTCTTAGGGATGCATTGCATGTTAGAATATGCAATTCTTATTTGTCATGTTAGAATATGTAATTCTTATTTGTATTAAATTTGTATGAGAACAATCTTTAAGAGAGTGGTTTGATCTCACAGTTTAAGAGATTGTTAGATAATTGGCTGTGAGAAAAATTCTCTCAAACTAAAACTAAAATAATAGTGTGAGGTTGAAAAGTTATCAAGATGATGACTAACCTCATTATTTATTTATGTATAATACTCAACTAGCTCATTTTAATATGGTATCAGAGCGGGATTGGTCAGGGTTCCCTCCTGGGAGTGCCCAGTAACATCGGGAGTAGAGAAATAGTGTGTTTTATGTGTAAATATTTTTTCATGACTGTGTGTCAGGGAGCGATCTCTAGTTTGCTGGAAAACAGAACCTCCTAGAAAGATAACTTTAGTGTTTCTTGTGGATCTCATTTTGGTGAATGTGATGGGATTGAAACTCCGTTGTAGTGTTGCTGAGTGGCAGAATTGGTTGAAGGTTGAGTTTGCATGTTTTCTCTCGTGGTGCTTTAGGAGTATACAAAATGTTTTTTTGTTCTGTGTGGATCTACCGCTGATTTGGAAAAAAATGATGTGGCTGAAATCGGTATTGAATAAGAAATTGACACTAGCTATAAAAGAACCAACGAAGTTGAGGATCATTGAATCAAAATTACCTGAATCGTGCACAATATCGTGGACAATGTATCCCTTGTCGAGTAATCATTGATTATGTTAAAATTGTGCCATTTTTTGTTTAAGAAAGTGCCAATGGTATTGAAGAGAAGATTGCAGATTTTTTTTTCTGGATGGCTCTGTAAAAATTCTACAATGGTTGGTTGACATGCCCATCGAGTTGGAGGGCCATATTCGGTCAGGATATACTATTTTGACTTCTTTTATTGAATTGAAGCAGTTTATGTGGGAGAAGTTATTTGCAAAACTGTGAATTACAAAGTCACAACCATGACCAACATAATCGAAGCTGCCCGGATCATTGATGTCAGCTTTGAAGAATGTAAGTCTCTCTTCGTTTGTCAGGAGGGAAAAAATATGTTGAGTTTTACTCATTCATTGGATGTCTGAACGTGGCATTCACATAGTATCCCTGAAGCAGAGCATCTCTTCCAGGAGCGGATGTACCTTCTTTCTCTCGCAGTTTCGTCTATCGAGGAAAATATTGGTGTGTCAAAAGGTTAGCGTTGGTTTATGTTGGTGAGGTTTCTCCTGCCTACAATATATTTTTTTCTTCATAGGTGATGGCTACTCTATTTATATCTACAATGATATCTAGACAGAATGATTTTATCGTAATGCGAGAAATAAAAAAAATTTAATGTCTTGGAATCGTGAAAGAATGTATTGAACCTTATTGATCTCTACTAATTCAATATTCTAATAATTATTTTTGTTAGAATTAGCTACTCCAACATATAATAATAGATGAAACATGGATATTCAAGATAATCATGAATGATTGCAATGGGAGACAATGAGACTGATCTTAGTGTTGTAATGAGTTTGTATATTGAACATATAGTTGGTTACATTTGTGTTGATGTAAAGCAGTTTTATATGCTTGTTGTACCTCAATTAATGATTCATATGTGATGCATAGGGTGCATGATTGGTTGTACCTACACCCCAGAGTTTTGTTCCAAATTGTATTGCCTCATCATAGAAAAGTTAGTTCTCCATGTTTGTTGTAAGCCTTGATATTGAGGAATATGTGTTGTGGTGTGGATTGACACATAGTTATTCTATTATGCATAGAGAGGATGTTTGACACATAGCCTAAGCTTGATGTTGAGTAGAGAAATTGAATCTTCAATTAAGGGGGGGAATGTGACATGGATTTATCTCATAATGTGATGGATCGTACCCTTGTATCTCATTAGTTTAATTTATTTTTATATGGACATCAATGATCATTTGTTTGCAGTAACTAGTATATGCAGGTACAAGAGGAAGAAGTAGAAACTTGAAGGATAAAGCCCATAGTGAATAAATCATATTCAAAGAGAAGCAGATGGCAAGGAAGTAATGAAGATGACATCAGTGGAAGTCTTTTGGCAGAAAGAAAAGTGAAGTGAGGATGGAGATTAAGCCAAGTATTCATCAAGGGAGAGTGTTGTAATATGTAGTTCTTACTTGTCTTAATCTTGTGTGAGAACATTATGTTTGTAGCGTAGAGAAAAATCTCTACTAGAATGGTTTGATCCTACAATTTAGGAGATTATTAGATAATTGGTTACGAGAGAGATTCTCTCCAACTAAGAGTCAAAGAATAGTGTGAGGTTGACATATTATCTGAAATGGGTGATTGTGTGATATCTCTCTTGAAACAATCTTGTTATAGTTTGTTGTATTTATATGTATTCCTGGCATTAATTCAATAGATTAGTTGATGATATTATTTGTGTTTAATACTCTACTCTGAATGCATTGATCTATAGGGAATCGAATGCAAGCCGCCACTGCAAATGGAAAACTACAATGGAGTGTCAAACAAATGCAATGTGAGACGTTGAAATTGCTAGTCACAAATAAATTTATTAAAATTAATTTTGTTATTTTCACAAATATTTAAAAACAATATCTCACAATAATAGATATTTTGTCACATCACTTCCCATGAACAAAAAAGAAAATTGAAATGTAAATTTGTAATAATTTAAAAAAAATATCTAATTTTGAAAATATTACATTTAATTATATATTTTAAAAAACTTTGAAAACACTTCTTCAATTTTTTTAAAATGAACAAGGTAATATCATTTTGTAGGTTGTGTTATACTGTCTCTATTGCTGTATTTCCTTCTTTGGAAGGTACTAATAAAAGGGTCTATTTCTCTCTTTACATATCCTTCTTTTCTTCCCCTTATTATGGATTGAAAAAATCTCTAGGTTTACTTACTCTATGGAGCAATGATGATGCATGTCCACCTTGCGTCGTGTGCATGCATAACATGCTATATCTCTATTTTATTGTTCGTTCCCTACTTCTCTCTTGGTTATGTCGTAGCAAAGAAAAATCCAACCATATGGGGTGATAGGGTGTGGATCCTATCAAGTGAAAATAGTCACATGTGCCGCTTTGAATGAAGCCTCTATGAGTTGTTTGTTTAAGGATCAATATGATACTTCAAGAAAATAAATGCATGTCAACCACATGTCGGGTTGTACACAAAAACCAAGTTCTCACATAGTGCCTCAATGGTGAAAAATAATCCCCATTCTTTATTTATTTTTTAAGTGAATCAAATAATATTGTTCAAGAAATTTGTTTCTAATAATGGAAGGCATATGTCCCTTCCTTCTCGAGCGAATCAAATAGATCCACCTATATCGCAATAAATATAATAACCTAGGCTATTGATGCAACAACAATTGTCTCATCCAAGCCACAACTTGGTATTCTCATAAACATTTTTTTTTAAGGAAAGGTCATCCCATTTTCTTAGCCATTGGGGGACATAAAGAATAAGGGAATAAAATGGTGTTATACTTACCTAAGCTCATGGAGGTAAGGTCGTGATCTTTAGTATCTTGAAAGTGTTGTGTGTTCTCCTGTCTCTTTGGTATTCACAACTCCATACCTCATTCCTGTAAATATACCCTTGGTATCAATAAATTTATTTATTGTTACTCGTAAATTAGGTGTTTGCTAAGTGGAGGAGTTAGGGATTTAAAAAACTTTGCAGTATATCTTTTACATTAGACCTTTGTTTCTTCCCTTTAAAGAGTTATTTTTTAAGGTAAGGTCACTTATCTTTGATGTAATGACTCTTTGATGTAATGACTCGTATAATGTCGATGACTATTGAGATAAGAGAGAGAAGACATATTAGTTGGATAGTATGTCCCTAAGCGTAGATCAAGTAAGGTCCCAGAGCTAAGAGGTTGTTTATTTCTTCCCCTCAAATATATCTTTCTTACATCTGTGGAGTTTTTCCTGATTATTTATTTATTCCTCTCAAATAACTCCATTATATTATTTTGAAGTTGTTTATTTCTTCCCCTCAAATATATCTTTCTTGCATCTATCGATCTTTTCATGATTATTTATTTATTCCTCTCAAATAACTCCATTATATTATTTTGGATTAATTTGTGAGACTTATGTAGGATCCTCAAGGAAATAATCAAACATGAGGTTGGCTTGCACCCCCATCCATATCTAAGGATATTATTTTGTGGGGAGGGCTCACAAAAACACAAGTACCTACTCGAAATCCATTAAACCTTACCTTACTTTACTTATTTCTCCCCCCCTTATTCATATAAGGAAGGAAGGGCTTGCACCCCCTCCCAGATAAATAGACTCTCACTTTATTCTTTGGGCTAGATATGGTTCCTTACCCCACTACATGTCTTCAAATAAGTTACATACTTATTTCTTGGTATATATTCTTGGTTTTTGGCATATATAATTATATATTGAATTTATCTTACCTCAACTACCTTAATCACTTAGGTAACCAATGAGACCACGTAGTCATACTCAAGTATCAACGTAAGGTAGAGATCAAAGACCTAATTCAGGAGCTTAACTTGATACATAGGTCAGCATAAGACCCACTTGATACTTTGTCCCAATAATTATCAGTAGACTAGGTAACACCCCTTGACAAGGTTGAAGTAATAACTATACGAGAAGTAACCTAGTAAATAGAGGGGGTAAATAACTGGAGATAGGGATAACCCAATAATTAGGAAGAAACTAGTAACTAGAACTAGAAAAAACCAAGCCCCTTATCATGGCCTAGTAACTCCTAGAGCCTTTGAGAGAATAATATAGATATATCTCAAACTTATTATTATCCATCTAAGATTCACTCATGATTTTGTGACCCAGACTCTAAGTTGTGTCATCTCTTTCACCCTTCTTATAAATGGTTCAACATCCCACTTTTTTAAAGAAAAAGGAGGAATAAGATAGGGATACCCATTATCTCCTCTTGTATTCTCATTATTATTATGTTAAGGGCTTGAAATACTATTTAAGGAAGCCTTAGTATGTATAAGACTAAAATAAATAAATTTGGGCCCTTCCTGTAACATCACTCATCTACTATTTGTAGATGGCATTCTCATTTTTTTGAAGGAAAAAGGGAATTAGTGGACAATATTAATGAACTCTGAACCTTTTCTATAAATAAACATGTATGAAAATCAATAGATAAAAATGCTTCCTTGTCACTTGATGCCTTTTTGATTTAGAAAGACATAACATCTCCCAACTTCTCTACTTTAGTTAGCGGATATTGAAGTTGGTCTCAAATACTTGGGATTTTTCTTGAAGCAAAATCGTTATCAGAGGAATCACAAGTTATGGCTACTAGAAAAATTAGAAAGGAAAGTAAACAGTCGGTGCAATAAATGGATCTCTAGAGTAGGAATATTGATCATAGTAGAGGTAGTTCTTGAAGCCATAATGGCCTACTACATGTCTTTAGCCTAGATTCCAAAAGGGATTCTAGGAAAAAATAAACAACTCTTCTATTGTTTTTATGGTCTAGGGACATGGACAGTCAAACAATGTTTTTAGCCTCTTGGAAATGATTAGCCACTCCTAAATCCATTGGGAGATGGGGTTTAAAAAAAAAAAATCTTTTCTCTAAAGCCTTTGCATGAAAAAAAGTTTTGAGTCTTATATAAGGTACATTCCTATGGACACAAGAAACAAAGGAAAAATGTTTTCCCCATGAATCAATTATGGATTAGATAAAAAAAAAACTTAAGAAATTTCAAAATGGATCCATAATTTGGAAATCAATTCTAGATGTTTTTCCCTTGACTTGAAACTCTTTAATATGGAAAATTTGTAATGGTCGATAGGTTCCCATTGGTAAATATCCATATATTAGCTACAATAATAGTCATATTCTCTCTAGTCTCATCGATGAAGTTCATAGATTGGGTCTCTACTCTTTAAATCAAGTAATTATAGGCTAAAATCATGAAGATGGGTAACACTTTTGCTTGTTTTAGGTGATCTTTTATTATATTTTAAGAGGTTATTCAACTTTCAATAAACACAAGTATTTCTTTTATTTAGAATTTCACTTTATAGTAAAAACAAAACTTGTGAAGAATTATGTTAGCTTTCTATTGACTATTTCTCAATTTTACTTTACAGTAAAAACAAAACTTGTGAAGAATTATGTTAACTTTCTACTAACTATTTCTCAATTTTACTTTACAGTAAAAAAAAAACTTGTGAAGAATTATGTTAACTTTCTACTAACTATTTCTCAATTTTGTTTTATAGAGACTTTATATGTCGATTTGAAAATTGTTTGACACTATGTTCCTTAAAATTTAAGTGAAATATAATGAATTATTTTTTCCCACAACAATGTATCCATTATTAAACTTTTGTTTTTGACAAATGAAGGATACTGCAACAATCTATAGAAACTTTATTTTGTGATGACTATAATTTTGAATCTAACGGATGAATATTATAATTTCTAGAATTTTTTGAAGTTGACCAATCCGAAAACGTTACATAGTTTAAACACATGTTTTCCTCCACCATGTATCTATCTTAATTTTTACTTAAAAGTAAAATCTAAAAATACCCTTTTGGTGAGAACAATTTAAGGATTATGAATATACATTTTCCATAATTTTCCATTGTGTGTTTTTATAGATATGGATTTTTCATTTCAACGAATCATAGTCTCACCTAAAAATTTTATGTAGTGATTTTTTTATAAAATTAAATAAAATTAGATAAAAGCAATGAAAATGAAAAAAAATTATATCCATTGAAAGTAGATTCAATTTTAAAAATGTTGGTATCAATTCTGAAACTAAATTATGAGTATTTGCAGGAGTCTGCTACCTCCAAAGATCAACTAAGATGGAGAGAATTTGTGGTCTCCTGCAAATAGTCCCATTTTCAGGTTTTCGACTGAAATATTCTTTCGGTCGAAACCTAACTTTTAACAAAATCCGTTAAAAATTATTGTTTTGGCCAAAAATACTTTCGACTGAAATATGCTTACCACAGGAAAATAATTCATCTGAAAAACATTGTACACGAATTTCGAGGGCACTGTTCAATTTGACGTACAAATTTTTGGTCGAAAATGTTTTCGGCTGAAAAAATTCCTAGCAACATTTTTTAGGCAGAAAAATTACCGCTAGGAATTTTTAAGACCTGATTGTCACGAAAGTGTTACCCATCTTCATGAATTTATGCTATAAGAATTAATCAAGCAACATGGAAAAGTCAGTGGCTCTCCCAACAATAAATTGACCTTGGTACTGATTATGCTAAGTTCCTTTCTACATCTCTCATAATAGGAAAATCATCTTGTTTTCTCCCTAAACCCATCAAGTTCCTACAAACAAAGGATAGGATATAAATATCTATCCCAATAAAATAGATAAGAGAAGTTTCCATGACGGCGAATGTAAAAGCTAAAGTTCACAATAAACACAAAATTTCATGTGGATGTTGATAAACAAGAAGGCTCTTACATGGGATAAGGTGCAAAAGGGAATCTTTCAGGGACCTAGAAGATGTTGTCTATGGATTCAAGAAATTGAAAATAACTACCATCTTGTCCTTTATTGCAATTTAAGTTTAGAATTTTTGAGAGAGGTAAATATAAGCAGTAGTCTAAACATTCTACAAAATGACTCCTTTTGGACTATATTTTTTGGGGACATTTGCCTGAAATATGTTTATAAATTATTAGATCCGCAGATTTAGTGATTATTTATGTATAAACACAGTGCTTCAAGGGTTTTTCAACATGTTCAATCCATTTCTGATTTAGAAATGGATTTTAAATAACAAAAAATAATGATTTTGTGCAAATTTATATCATCGGATTCCTACGAAAAAAGTTGTTAATTATTGGACTATTCAATGCTTGGTCAAGAAACAATATATAAGAAGAACTAAAAGTTTAGTTGTCCAATCCTCCAAACTCAAATTTTAAATCACTTCTTCCTAGAATTGCTTGGGGAATTTGGATAACCATAAATTAATCTCTCTTCGAAGAGAAGGACCCAATTCCTTAAAAATTTTCCCTTCAAAGAATAAATATTATTTCAAAGTTTCCTAACACTCTAAAATTTCCCATCCTAATAAGACATCGTTAAACCTAGTCAAAGAGACATTCCATGGGCCCTCTTCTATGGGGGAATATTATGGAGATCGTAAATATGGGGATTCTCCTTTCACTTGACCATTCCATCTCTTTCCTAGCTAGCTAGTATTTACTATTGGCAATGCAAATAATAACTTTTGTTAGATTATGGATCTTAAGATTGCTTTGTACATTTCGAAGGAAAAGGTCATCAAACATATACACATTTACGCTGATTCCATGAGAATTATGGAATTAATTAAATGAGCTTTAAAAATTCATAATTTCATATCGTTTTCATTATTTCAAGATATAGAAAACAGTTCAAAATAATTATCTTATACTTTGACTTTGTCTCCAAGATGGGGAATCAAAAAAGATGATACAATCTCCAATGTTAGAGTTTCATTGGACCAAGGCATATTGGAAATTGGAAAAGAAAATCATAAGATCTCCTCACATAATATTTACATGAATTAACTGAATCATGGTTGTCGGGAATAAGATATGATTTTTTTATTCTTTTATTTGTAAGGAGACGATTATGATTTCTTACTCTAAGTAACAAGATATGTTTTTTTTTTAATTAAAAATCATCTCTAAATATTTGTATTATATGCACATAAAATTTACAGCAGAGGGTTTTCCTTGAGTGAAACTAAAACCCCTGGGAGTACATATTTGTATTATATGCACATAAAATTTACAGCAGTCTCTAGTAGGAGTTTTCCTTTAGTGAAACTAAAACCCCTGGGAGTAGAGAGTCATCAAAATTGTTTATCAACATTCTGTAAGAATCTAGAACCCCGGGAATAGAGAATCATCAAAATTGTCTATGAACATGTTATAAAAGTTTTGTAACCAAAATTCTAAGAAAACGACTTAAAAAAAGAAGGAGACAGTATAAAGTTGTCTAAACTGCCCATGATTGTGCATGTTATAAAAAAATCTAAGAAAGAAATTGATCCAAGTATGTATGTTGGAATGGCATATATAAGACCGAATGTGTTGTAACCTTTAAGAGGAACATAAATTGTGAAATGAGGAGAAACTTGTAAAATGGTACTGAATAAATTTGGTTAACTAGATTTAAATACACTGGGAGAGAAACTAGTAGCGACCATTATGTTGTTCAGACTTTGTAAATATACACCTCCATAAACAGAATCAATAGCTAACTAATAATCACCAGCGAAAGAAATCGATGTTAACAAAATAAAAATTCAATATATTCAAAAGGAGTCGTAAACAATCAAAATATGATATAATAAAAGTTAGAAACTAAACTATTCCGGATCGTCTTCCACGTGCATGAGCTCCCATATTGATTATATTAGAACATCGAGAGCATGAAACCAGTAATATTTACCCACTCTAATTTAATTAGATTGGCCACATGAAAACGACTAACGTATCTATCATTACATGGGAAAGAAAATTAATTACAAATACATTGAAATACGATTTAGTGGACTGTATGCAGCTATGCTATTAGTAGAAGCAGTTGAATCCATGTGGCAGTTCAGTGACGCCCGAAGTTCCTCCAAACACTTCAGCGAAATGATTTCGGATTCGGTGAAGTGATTGAAGGAACTCCTGGCATTGAGAACCAGCTGTGAGTGATGATGGCGAAGGTTCGTCGTTGTGGTCACTATGGATGGATAACATGAGGGATGATCATCTTCTTAAATATTATTCTCTCTTTGTCGTTCTGATAACTTAAGGAACTGTTGGATCATGTTGTCATTGATGCCAATGGTTTGTCATTGATGCCAATGGTTTGTCATTGATGCCAATGGTTTGTCATTGATGCCAATGGTTTGATTACTTGGGAGATTGTTGGATCATATGTCATTTATGTAAATGGTTTGGTTTGATTGATGTCATTGGTTGATGCCAAGTAATTGATTGATATGATTCCCTTGATGAGAATGGTTGGAGGACCCATGTCCAAGTGGAAACCAATCGATGCAAAGGTAAACAAATGGATGAACTCCAAA
>ML789280.1:127225-149523 GCA_009831015.1 Picea engelmannii
GATGGTAACTCTCTCAATTATTACGACCCGTATGAATCTCTCCATTATCAATGTCTATATTCCAAACAATTATTGGGAAAAAATTGAATGTTGGGATTCTATTTTAGATCTAGCAAAGGTAAACCCTCTCCATAACCTTATCATTGCGGGGGATTTTAACATGACAATAATCCTTAAAGAAAAACCAGGGGGATCAATAGTGAGAGACCAATTTAAGGAAAAAATGTATGATCTCATATAGAATCTGGACATATAGATGATGTTCCCCCGGACAAGGGATCATTTACTTGGAACAAAAAAAGGGAAATCCTTGACCACATTGCTACCAGGCTAGATCATTTCTTAATTACCAACTCCTTCCTACCATTGTTGGAAAACAATTCCTCTTCAATCCTCCCTTAGGCAGGCTCGAATCATCACCCAATATCCTTGGCCTTTGCTCATGAGATCAATTGGGTAGCCATTCCCTTCAATCTCAACCCTTTATGGATGGACCATCCTAATATTTTCCCCCTAGTCGTTCATACTCGGTCCCAATGGATTTATGAATCCCAATGCACATATAGGAACAAAACCTAAATCTCACCAAATCTCCCTCAAATATTGGGCTAAAATTTTCTCATTCCCTATTCACCTCAAAGTAATGGAAAAAAAGCTAAATCTAGAAGAAGTGCAAGAGGAAGTAGAAACAATTGAAGTTCAAAAAAAAATCTAAAACTAGAGAATGAGGCACATAGAGAATACATCCATGCCTTATTAGAAGAAGAATCCATGTGGGGACTAAATTCTATAACTTTGTGGTCACAAGTGGGACATAAAAAACTGCTTTCTTCCACAGACAAACTAAAGCAAGGGAATGGATAAACCAAATAACAAAAATAAAAATGTTGTCTGGTGAAATTATAAGTGACCTTGAAAAAATAAAAAATCAAGCTACAAAGAACTTCATTGAGTTTTACTCCTTAGAGGGTGACATAGACAAAGTTCTAAGTAATCACTTTCTTTCCCATACCCCGCATATGATTCCACAAATGGATAATCTCAAGCTAAACATGCCAATTAAAGAAGATGAAATATTCAAAGTTATTCAATAGTTTCATCAAGATAAAGGTCTAGGTCCTGACGGGTTTCCACTGGATTTTTATAAAATATTTTGGTCTATAATAAAATTTGATTTCATCATAATGCTCAGGTATGTCCAAAAATCAAATAGAATGGGAGGAGCTACAAAATCCTCATTATTGGTGTTAATCCTGAAAGAAAAAGGGGTTGCCTCCTTTGATAGATTCCACCCAATCTCTCTCTATAATGTTTCTTATAAAATCATATCTAAGATAATTTTTAATAGATTGAAACCATTTCCTAATCCATTGATCCTCCCCAATAAAGGTGGTTTATTGTAGGAAGACAAATATGGGACAAATTCATCCTAGTCGAGAAAGAAATCCACTACAGTTTTAGTAGGGGGGAAGTAGGTATGGTTATCAAGATGGACATGGCCAATGCCTTTGACATAGTAAGTCATGATTTTCTCAAGGAAGTGATGCAAAAATTTGGATTCGATCAAACATTCATCTCCTGGTTTGGTTCTTGTATAAGTAGTCCCTGGATTTCTCCCATGATAAATGGCAGACCAACCCCTTTCTTCAAATACTCCAGAGGTTTAAGATAGGGATGTCCCATTTCCCCCATTGTTTATGTTCTCGTGCATGAATCCCTTAACAAAAAAATAGATTGTGAATGCAAAAATGGTTCAATCCCCAAGATATGTATTACAAGAGGATTCAAGATAATCAATCACTCCCAATTCGCATATGACACTCTTTTACTTAGTGGAGCATCTAAAGTCATCGCAAGGAGAATAAAAAAAGTATTAGACAACTTCATCATGGTTTCAGGAGGAAACATAAACCACCACAAAAGTCAAATCTATGTGTGGAACATCAAGGATCAATGCCTAGTAGGGATTTCACAAAACCTTGGCTTTCATGTCTCAAATGAATGGAAATCCTTTAAATACCTCAAGTTTCCAATATGCCTGAAGTCCTTCCCTAGAGTATATTGGCATGTAATTATTCTAAAATTTAGAGAGAAAATGGAACCCTAGGAGGAGATTTGGATCAACCCTGTAGGGAAATTGGTGTTAATCAAATAATTTGTTTCCTCCCTACCTCTTTTTCAGTTTTCATCTCTTATGGTGCCCGTGGGAGTACAAAAGTATATGGTCTATCTCATCTGAAAATTCCTATGACAAGGAGGCAAGTCCAACTCAAATAAATTCCATCTTGTGAATTGGAATATAGTCTCATCTTCTAAGGAGCATGGGGATCTGGGAATTAGGGATCCATAGTTGGTCAACATCACTTTCGGTGCCAAACTACTTCATACATTTGTAACAAGAAGTAAACAGTGGTGGAAATCATCTATTGTCAAGAAATAAAATATGGGAAATAGAAAGTGTTTTGTAAACCTAGAACTACTGTGTCACTTTGGGTCTCCCATGTAGAAACTTCTTCAGACCTCCATTCCCTTTTTCAAGGAAAAAATATCATGTGTTCTAGGAAATGGAAAATCAATTCTCCTATGGAAAGACTTAATCATGGGCTTCCCCCTTGTACAATAACACAAAGATTGAAGAATTAAAAGGATGGATGTTATCAAATAAAATATCTTCGTTGCATGATATTTCTAAATGGAATGAGGACGGCTTTGGAAAGGTTGAAAGCTTGGAAATATTCCTCCCCACCTATAAAAACAAGCTCAAGTCTTGTTCAAGTCCCTTAAGGGAAATTCCCTACTTCATTAGAACATCTAGGACAACAAAGGATGGGGTACATGAGGATACATAGTGAGAGAAGGACATGAAACACTCTTAGCCAACTCAAAGAACCTTTATTGAAACAACCTGGTGGAAAAATATTTGGAATTCAGATGCACTTTCCAAAATAAACTTATTTTGTTTGACATTAGCACATGGAAAGATCCTAACAGGGAAAAACCTGATGAAAATAGGGTTCATTGGCCCTTTCCTCTGTTCTCTTTTCCAAAGAACCCATGAAACAATAGAACATATTTTTTGGGAGTGTCCCTTCTCTAAGAAAACTTGGGCTACAATGTAGCAATATTTGTCTCATCAATTTATCAAGAGTTGTCTCATCGGGTAATACAACCTTCTAAATTTAAAACCTAAATGGGAAAATAGGAAAATTAATATCAATGATCCTTCAAAGGGAAAGATGTATTTAAAAGAATGTGGAAATATTCTCATAAATTCATGAGTTTCCAGATCTAGTTGTCCTAAAATAGAATTTTTTTTCATAATGAAAGGATCCACTGACAATATATAGTAATCAAGGAAACTGCCCAGATGACAGATCTTTTAAAATAAAAAAGGTTGCGCTTACATGATCAATCTAGGTGGAGTAGAGATGAAAAATATTGGATTTTGAAATTTAACCTTCAACACTCTTTGTGTTCCAAGTCTTCACAACAATCATGTTCACAAATTCATTCTTCTTCTTTCAGTTTTGAGCAATGGGTTTCTTATTAATCTGGGCGCAGACTCTGTTTTGATGGATCATCCAAAGGAAACCTAGGGCAGGCAGATGCGGGCCAGGGGGGGTTATTTTGTAGCCCGAAGGAAATAGAGTCTTGGACACTTTATGAAATTTGGGGAAAAAAAAACAACAAAGTGGAGGCTTACACCTTGATCCAAGGGATAGATTTGGAAAAGAAAAGGAAAATTCAAATTTTGAATGTAGTGCAATATTGGAAGACGATAATAAGGAAAATAATATGGGGTTCCTCTCCTCATAACACGATCCTAATAATTTTAATAAACATAATTCTCATGCTCACAGGATCCATGCAAATAAATTGTTTCCACATCCTCCAAAAAAACAATGAAAAGGTAGACAAAATGACCAATAAGGCCATAGAAAAGGCCCCAGGTCGCTTGGGGGTTGGTGATCAAGAAACTTCATCCCCATTTCCATGAAAGCAGACCCTAGAGTGATTCATCGGGCCCATGATCTTTGGTGGGTGATGCATGGCTCGCCATTGCAACACATGTTCTCCAACACGTGAACCTGGACAGGATGTCGAGAGCTTTTAGGGAAGGTCGTTAATTTCACTGGCTATGGGAAGTACCAAAGAACCATCTTGAGGATAAGAGGAGTTCCTACTCCCACATATGCTCTTGTGTGTTTTAGTAGGGAGCTGTCAGGTACAACAAATGATAGAACGAAGATAAGTGATCAAATGGGGATGGTTATATTAGAAGGCATCAACCCATGAGCTTCATCACCCCTAGAAATGCCTTGGCAAAACTTCTTCCAATCTGACAAGGTAGTATCCAAATACATGTTTCATTTATCCTGTCAATTATCCTCATACTTGGATTTGCTTAGGGTCTACATTGACATCATGAAAAATTATTGCAGAATTTATCCCATGATTTTTTATAAATCTCGAGGCCTCTCGCCTTTGTCCTGTGCAAACTTCTCTATATGTACTAAGTGACTTCTTTCCAAAATTCTTTGGTGGTGTGATTTCCTCTCTCCGGGTGGGGTTATCACCATAGTCGGGTGGGTTTATCGACACAGCGCAGTCCATTCATGATGGAAGGAAGAATACATATACATTGGAGAAGAATAGTAGGATGCATATGTTACTGCCAATGGAGGAGAAGAGAGTGAAGAAGGAAGACAACACAAGAATACTTCTCATGAGTGGGAAGGAACTCCTGAAAGAAGTCAAGGAAGAAGAGGAGATGCAGTTCGCTATGGTGAGGAAGACCAGAGTCATACTTACAACTACATCAGTGAATGATCTACCTGAAGAAGTTCAGGAGCTACTGGATAATTTTGTTGATATAGTGGGGGACGAGCTGCCAAACTCATTGCCACCCATCAGGAGTATCAGTCATCATATCAACTTGATACCAGGAGAAAGCCTACCAAGCAAGGAAGCATAAAGATTAACACCTCGAGAAAATGAGGAGGTGAAGAACCAAGTCCAAGAGTTGCTAGATAAGGGCTTAGTCAGAGAAAGTTTGAGCCCATGCATAGTACCAACTGTGTTAAGCACAAATAAAGATGGAGGATGGAGAATGTGAATAGACTCGAGAGCCATCAACAACATCACCATCAGGTACAGATTTCATTTACCGATAATGGATGACTTAATGGATTGCTTAAGTGGAGCAAATTTATTTTCTAAGATAGATCTGAAAAGTGGAAATCACTAGATCAGGATGAGAGAAGGTGATGAATGGAAAGCATACTTTCAGATGAATGAAGGTCTATATGAGTGGTTGGTTATGCCATTTGGACTAACGAATTCCCTAAGTACTTTTATGAGGTTGATGAATGAAATTCTGAAAGATTTCAATGGCAAGTTTGTGGTTGTATATTTGGACGATATACTGGTCTTTAACAGGACTAAAGAGGAGCATTTGAGGCACCTAATGCTAGTAATGAGAAGACTACAACATGAGAAGTTGTTGATCAATTTGAAGAAATCCTCTTTTATGAATACAAAACTCATTTATTTGGTCTTCGTGATCTCGTCGAATGAACTGAAGATGGATCCAGAGAAGGTGAAAGCGATCAGAGAACAGTCGTTGCCAAGGAACATGTTCGAGGTAAGGAGATTTCATGGTTTAGAAAGTTTTATAGAAATTTCATTAGAGACTTAAGTGGGATTTGTGCACCAATGATGGATACAGTGAAGAAGTGGCACAAGTCTTTTAAATTGACAGAGGAAGCTGAAAAGAGCTTCAATATACTGAAGAAGAAGATAAAAGAACGACCAGTTCTGGTCTCGCTAAATTTTGAAAAGACATTTCAGGTAAGATGTGACACAAGTGGAGTTGCAATAGGAGTAGTTCTGAGTCAAGAGAATCAACCTGTTGCTTATTTTAGTGAGAAGATGAATGATACTAAGAGGAAATAATCCACATACGAAAAAGCGTTTTATTCCATAATTCAAGCTTTGAAGAAATGGAGTCATTTTCTTGTCCTGCAAGAGTTTGTCTTGTACAGCGATAACCAAGCTTTACAATTCATAACTCGACAAGAAAAACTGGATCAGAGGCATGCCAAATGGGTTGAATTTATGCAAAATTCTACTTTTCTCATAAAACATATTACTGGGAATACTAACAAAGTTGTCGATGCATTAAGCGGGAGATGTTTAATTCTGCAGGAATTCTAGGTGAAGACCTTGGAGTTTGAACACCTTAATGATATGTATTGTGATGATTCAGATTTCAAGGAGGCCTACGAAGCATGTGCAAGCCCTGTACTAAGAGATAGAAGTTAGAGGACATAGTATATGGTTCAAGAAGGATTGTTGTTCAAAGGAAATCAATTGTGCATACCAAGATGCTCAATGAGCGACAATCTTTTGAAGGAAAAGCATAGTGGAGGATTGGCTGGACATTTGAGCCACAATAAAATGTTTGAACAATTGAGTAGTTCATACTATTGGCTAGGTATGAGAATAGAGGTGATAAATTTTGTGAACAGATGTAGGATCTGCCAACATGCAAAGGGGAAAAGGAAGAACACTGGATTGTATCAACCATTGCCAATACCAGAGAGGCCTTGGGATGTAATAAGCATGGATTTTGTGTTGGGATTGCTAAAAATACAAAGAGGGTTTGATTCCATATTTGTGGTGGTGGATAGATTTTCAAATATGGCACATTTCATCCCATGCCAGAAGACTAGTGATGCAACACATGTTTCAAATCTGTTTTTCAGAGAAGTTGTGAGACTTCATGGCCTACCCAGGAGCACTGTCTCAGACAGAGACATAAAATTTGTTGGTCACTTTTGAAGGATGTTGTGGAAGAAGATGGGGATATATTTGTCCTTCATCTCATCTTATCACCCTCAGACATATGGGCATACTGAGGTGGTAAATAGAAGTTTGGGAAACTTATTGAGAAGCCTGGTTACTGGACACCATAACCAATGGGATCAGATTCTTCCACAAGCAGAATTTGCAAACAATGCCTCACCAAATAGAAGCACCGGAAGGAGCATGTTCCAAATACTCCATGGAATGCAACCTAGGGCAGTGTCTAAGTTAAGGGACTTGGAACAGGGAGAGATCAAAAGCGCTAGAGCAAAGGATTTTTCTGTTGAGATGTAGAGACTCCATGATCGGATCAAAGAACAATTATAGAGTTCTAATCAGAAATACAAACACAGAGCTGATCAACATCACAGGGAAGTTCAACTTGAAGTAGGATATTAGGTTTTAGCACATCTCAGAAAGGAAAGGTTCCCTAGGGGAACATATAACAAATTGAAGATGAAGAAGATAGGACCCTGTAAGATCTTGAGGAAGTTTGATGAAAATGCCTATGGGATTGAGCTTCCAGATGGTGTGGGCATTTCACCCATATTCAATGTTTCATACTTGTACCCTTACAGGAAAGAGGACATAGAAGGGTTAGAAGATCAAGGAAAGATTCAGTGGGAGAAACTGATGCCTGTGGCAGAAAAGCCGTAGATGGAAAAAATTGTTGATTAGAGGATTGGAAAGAAGACCAGGAGGATGAATTATTTTGAATATATGGTAAAATGGAAAGGACACCCAATAGAATATTCCATTTGGGAAAACGAAGCTGCTATCCAGAAGTAGGGAAAGTCAGTAGAGGAGCTCATGGACAGGAGTCCATGAATTTTTGTCAAGGGGAGTATGATGCAAGAGCATCGTTAGCAAGAGTGCAAAGGTAGGACCACCCAACACATGAGAGTTCTTCAAAAATTCAATGTCAAAATTTACAACCAATTTTGGAATACGCCTCCACTCAGCCCTGAAATTCACCTTTAGAGGCATACTTCAACAGGTGCTGGATTTTTCCCTTTGAAGAATGTTTTTGAAATTGTAAACAGAGCTAAAGTTTCCACTTTGGCTCTGGAATATGACTAGACTAAGATATCATAGGATAAGGTTTAGAGTAGGAAAGTAGCCAGGGGAAAACCCTAGAAACATTTTTGAGTTATGTAGAAGTTTGTACACCCATTTAAAGAGAGATGGAATATAGAGAGAACTTAGCTGTAGGAGATAACTGTGAAGTAACATGAGATCTAAATGTTTTTTATTTTCTTTAATTTTGAAGGTAATCTGTAGCCATTGGGCACTTGTGAATATGACAAAATGGAAAATTGATCCAAATGTGTGGTGTTTGGACTGTGTGCATTTTCCTGTCATTTTCTCTTTTCATGAATAAGTGGATGGAACTATGAATTTTCCTAGTTTCAATTGTTTCTATTCATTGGAAGCTCTGCAAGGTGTGCATCAAGCCAGAGAGGAACACCGTGGATCTTAGTTATCGAAATCCCTCAGACTGAAGGAGTGCGTGGGAGATCGAAGTCTGAACCAGACAAAGATCAGGAGGAATAATACTTAGGAAGGTGTTGTCGAGACCAAGAATTCATTCCCTGGAAGGAATGAAGGTTGAGTCGTCGTAGACTTAGAAAATATTCTACGTCAGAATCGTGTAAAAGCTAAGGAGGAGGAACATCGTCTAGCATTGGATCACTGTGTAAATTACCGTGGATAGTCTAATTGGAAGAAGGAGCACAGACTTTAACACTACGTAGATCCAGGTGAGGGGAGTTCAAATATCTAAACGGAAGGTGGAGAGTCCTTGAGGAGGAACATTGAAACCCTACAAGCCATTGAATCAGGTGGAGCTATGAGGGGGTTAGCGGCGAGAGTTTCTTGATGCCCATTTTGGGATTTCGGGTACTGGGAGTTGGAAAGACAGAGACTCTTGTCTTTCAAAATCTCGAACCGCGAAATCGTGATTCGACCGGAACCGTCGACCCTAAGGATCACTGTCAGCCATTGATTGAACGCCAAGATATTTTGGCATTTCGGTGTTTCAGAAATCGGAGGCTCGAAGAGTGAAGGGATGGGATGCTTGACTTGTGAAGTCCTGGTCCCTGGTATTTCGACATTCTGGGTTTCGAGAATTGAAGAGTCGAAGAAATTGCATCCTTCGACTCTTCAATTCATATTTCATAGTCGAAAAGGAATTTCATATTTCAAAGTCGAAAAGGAATTTCATATTTCAAAGTCGTGAAATATGAAATTCCTTTTCGGTAAAAGTCCCAATTCGCCCTTTCGACATTTCGACATTTCAACCACCGGGGATTTCCAGGGGCAGAGATATCCCTTGCAATCATATTTCTCAAAATCGCAAAACTTTAAGTTGTGATTCACAAAAACCCAGAGGATAAGGTGTTGGGACATTTCGTCATTTCGGCCACTGGGGGTTAGAAAGGGGAATGGAGGCACCCTTGCATCATGATTCCCTGAATCGTGAAACCCTGAAGGAGCAAACACCAAGCCAGTTCGACATTTCATGAACTGGGATTTCGAAAGACATAGAACAGGGGAGTTGTTGCATCACGATTCCCTAAATCATGAAAATCAATAACACTTTGGCATTAAGTGCATGGACACAGATCTATGGTCATGTGGACAGAGGCTAAGGGAGAATCCAAATCCCATTAATCCCTTTTCGACATTTCGAGACCCGGGAGGTTGAAGGACCAAGAACCGTCTACCACCGGAATCGCAAAATCGCGAATTCTGAAATCCCAAAAGGCAAAACGTGGTCATGGGTAGATTTCAACATTTCACGGGTCAGGTGTTCAAGAGACTAGGAGTCAGGAGAGATGGATTCCTGGCTCACAAAATCGCGAAACCCTGAAATGCGAAAAGGAGGCGCACATAGGTTTTCTCAATACCTGTACCAGAGGATGAAGGGACTTGTGGATCCGTCCAAAGGATTCCAACAGGAGCCAAAGGGCCATTTAGGCTCAGGGAAGAGAATGATCCAGAGACTGGGAGGTTGCAGAACCCTGCTGAAGTAGGGGGACTGCATCACCTTGGATAGTTGGTCATACAATCAACAAGTGGACTACGAACAAATTTTTTTTAAGTGCAAGGCCTACCATAAATATGGACATTTTTCTAAAATATGTTTGCAAGTGAAATCATCCCAACCAGAGGAGCAAAATCATGAACAATGGAAGTAACAAAAAATAAAGAAAACCATAGGAAATATAAAAACAACTCCCCATGCTCATGGAAAAGGAGAAAAATCATATTCTCCCCACACTTGAACCCAAAGCACAACCTAGAGAGGGGAGGCTAGCGAAAATAGGTATGAGAGTCTTGTAATTCTTGAAGAAATTGTTAAAAAAACTATTGAAGCCCAGGAGGGAAATGAAATGAAAAATAAAGAAGATGCAAATAAAGAGGACTGAAAAGGAAAACCAAAGGAATATCAACTCTTGAGTGGATGTGAGTCTCATATGATAGTTTTTCCCTCCCATCCTTCGGCAGGGATCCCATTAAACTATGAGGAAGATCATCAAGGAAACTGTGAAAGTGACTCGGAACCCGAAATTACCCATCCAACTACAAAAAGGAAAGTCATACAAAATAGTAATACAAATTGAAGGGAAAAGGAAGGAGATCAGGAAAAAGAACTAGGAATTAAAACTACCATGGGGGAAGCCCTTAGAAAAGAGGTCTTGTCAAGAAAACCCATAACACTAATGATGTATCCTCTCATCCCTCTAAAGGTGGGACACAAAAAACCATAGGTAAATAATGAAAGTAGTCTCTTGGAACTCTATAGGTCTAAGGAGCAAGGAAAAAAATGAAGAAGTCAACAAATTAATAAGAGTAGAAAAGCCCCTAATCCTTCTACTCCAAGAGACTAGGATGAGGGAGAAGGAATCTCTCTAGGACATGCAATTAATTTGGAAAGTAGGAAATGGTAAATCCATAAGTTCCAGAGGTGCACTGGCCGGCTTATGCACAATATGGAATACACAAGTTTTGAAACTGGTGGAGTGTTGACAATCTCAATGTTGGTTGATGGTAACTCTTTCCATGATCACCACATGTATGAATCTCTCCATTATTCATGTCTATATTCCAAACAATTATTGGGAAAAATGGAATGTTGGGGTTCTATTTTAGATCTAGCAAAAGTAAACCCTCTCCATAACCTTATCATTGCGAGATATTTTAACGTTAGAATAAGCCTTAAAGAAAAATGAGGGGGATCCATAGTGAGAGACCAATTTAGGGAAAAAATATATGATCTCATATTGAATTTGGACCTATATATGATGTTCCCCCAGACAAGGGATCATTTTCTTGGAACAATAAAAGAGCAGGCCCTGACCACATTGTTGCCAGGCTGGATCATTTCTTAATTAGTAGCTCCTTCCTAGCATTTTCAGAAAAATTTTCCTCTTCAATCCTCCCCTAGACAGGCTCGAATCATCACCCAATATCTTCGGTCTTTTGTTGTGAGATCAATTGAGTCATGCTGACAAGGTTTTAGCTATGTTCAACAAAGGTCATTGCATCGAAAGACCCTTTCTACATTCCACTATGATGAAGATGCATAGTTCCTTACATGATAGACATGGAGTTGGCACATGGCATTTCAAAAAAAAACTTATAACAAAAAATATTTCAATTTCGGTCATAGATAAAATATTTCAAAATGCATTTTAAGTAAAATAATTGTATATCAACTCAATATATAGAAATAAGGTGACATAGCAACTAAAAGTGGTGCTTTCTACTTTCCTTGAGGGAGGTGAATAATTACTTCAATGCTTAGTATGGAGTTAACATGTGGCATTTAAAAATATATTAATAAGTAAAAAATAATTTCAATGTGAACCATAAATAAAATATTTCTATGTGGATTTTTAAGAATTCACGAGCTCTGCATATAAGAACATCAAGGGTCAATGCGTAGTGGTCATTTCTAAACTCCTCATCTTTCATGTCTCAAATGAATGGAAATCCTTTAAATACCTTGGGTTTCCAATATGCCTAAAGTCCTTCCCTGGAGAATATTGACATGTAATTATTCAGAAAGCTGGAGAGAAATGGAACCCTTGGGGGAAATTTGGCTCAAACCTATTGGTAAATTGGTGATAATCAAATAAATTCTTTCCTCCCTACCTCTTTTTCAGTTTTCATATCTTCTGGTGCCAGTGAGAGTAAAAAAATATATGGCCTAGATCATCCAAAAATTCATATGCCAAGGATGCAAGTCGAACTCAAAAAACTTCCATATTGTGAATTGGTATATAGTCTCATCTTCTAAGGAGCATGGGGGTTTGGACATTAGGGATCCATAGTTGGGCAACATTGATTTCAGTGCCAATCTAATTTGGAAATTAGTAACAATAATTAAATAATGGTGGAAATCAACTATTGTCAAGAAATAAAAAATGGGAAATAGAAAGTGTTTTCTAGACCTAGAACTAGTGTGTCACTCTCGATGTCCCATCTAGAAACTTCTTCGGACATCCATTTCCTTTTTCAAGGAAAAAGTATGATGGGTTAAAGGAAATGGAAAATCAAATTTCCTTTGGAAATAATTAATGATGGGATCCCCCCCCTTTTACAATAACACAAAGATTGAAGAATTAAAAGAATGGATGTTATCAAAGAAAATATCTTTATTGCATGATATTTTTGAATGGAAGGGTTGGAAGCTATGAAATCTTCCTCCCCACCTGCAACAACAAGCTCATATCTTGTTCAAGTACCTCAAGGGAACTTCCCTGCATCATCAAAACATCTAGGACAATAAAGGATGGGGTACATTGGGATACACAGTGAAAGAAGTACATAAAACACTCCTAGCAACCTCAAGGAACCTGATTAAAACAACCTGGTGGAAAAATATTTGGAATTTAGATGCACTTCCCAAAATCAACTTTTTATTCTTGACATTGGCGCATGGAAATATCCTAATAGGGAAACACCTGAGGAAAATAGGGTTAATTGGCCCTTTCCTATGTGCTCTCTTCCAAAGAATCCATGAAACAATCCAACAAATTTTATGGGAGTGTCCCTTATATAAGAAAACTTGGGCTACAATGTATCAAGAGTTGTCTCATCAACGTATCAAGTGTTGTCTCATCAGGTAATACGATCTTCTAAATTTAAAACCTGAATGGGAAAATGGGAAAATTAATATCAATGATCCTTCAAAGGGAAAGATGTATTTAAAATAATGTGAAAATATTCTCTTGAATTTGTGAGTTGGCAAATCTGGCTTGCCCAATATATATATATATTTTTAGAATAAAAGGATCCACCAAAAAAATGTAGTAATCAAGGAAACCTCCCAGGTGATAGATATTTTAAAATAAAAAAGGTTGAGCTTACATGATTTATCTATGTGGAGTAGAGCCAAAAAATATTGGATTTCGAAATTTAACCTTCAACACTCTTCATTTTCTAAGTCTTCACAACAATCATGATGACAACTTCATTCTTATTCTTTCAGTTTTAAGCAATGGATTTCTTCTCAATTTGCGAACACATTATGTTTTGATGGAGCATACAAAGGAAACCCAGGGGAGGCAGGTGTGGGGGTGGGGGAGTTATTTTAGAACCTAAAGGAAATAGAGTCTTGAACTCTTTCTGGAATTTGGGGACAGAAAAAAACAACAAAATGGAGGCTTATGCTATGATCCAAGGGATCGATTTGGAAAAGAAAAGAAAAATTCAAATTTTGAATGTAGTGGGAGAAAGGAAGATGATAATAAGTACAATAATGTGGGTTTCCTCTCCTCATAACATAATCCTAAGAATATTAATAAACATAATTCTCCTTCTCGCAAGATCCATGAAAAGAAATTATTTCCACATCCTCCAAAACAACAATGAAAAGTGAGATAAAATTACCGATAAGGCCATAGACAATGCCCTAGGTCGCTTGGGGGTTGGTGGTCACGAAATCACATCGCCCTTTCGATGAATCTATACCCTATAATGATTCTTCGGGCCCAGGATCTTTGGCGGGTGATGCATGGATGCCAATTGTGACACATGTTCTCCAATGCATGAACCTTGACAAGATGGAGAGATATTTTAGGGCAGGTAGTTAATTGCGTCGTCTATGTGAAGTACCGAAGATCCATCATGAGGATAAGATGAGATCCTCCTCGCATAGGTTATCTCGTGTGTTTCAAGAGGGAGGCTTCAGGTGCAATGAACGAGGGGATGAACATAAATGATCAGATGTGGATGGTTATATTAGAAGGCATCATCCCATGACCTTCATCACCCCTCAAAATACCTTAGCACTACTTCTTCCAGACAAACAAGGTAGTGTCCAAATACATGTTTCATTTCTCCTCTCAATTCGCCTCATACTTGGATTTCCTTAGGGTCTGCGTTGACATCATAAAAAATTATGGGAGGATCCATCCAATGAATTTTTATAAATATCTATGCCTCTTGTCAGGTTGTTATATTAAAGATTTTAATGACCTGAAAACACTGAATTGTCAAACTAGGGTAAGTAAACTTAGAGATGCTACAATGTATGTGTGGGTAAGATTCTAATTCCTATCTAAAAACTATTTTGAGAAGCAAACAAAAACTCACTCTGAGAAACTGAATCCTAATGACTACCTTGAAACTTATCATTTCCTGTTTAATTCATCAAAAGAGAACAGTTATGTGCTTAAGTGTAGGTACTTCTATTTCTATTCTAATGTGATTCCACAAGACTATCTACCACTATCTTTAATCATCTATCATCACTACTTCTATCTAAGCCATAACAGAAAGGTTATTTCCTAAAATTCTTTTAATCTAAACATCGAAAATAAGTCTAAATCTATCCACAGGAAAAATAAAGAAATATTCTACTTACCCTACTGGTACTGGAAGCTTCCTCTAATTCAATTGAAACCTAACTATCCTAACAAAGCAAAGTAACCTAACTATCCTAACAAAGCGAAGTAACCTAACTATCCTAACAAAGCAAAGTAACCTAACTATCCTAACAAAAAAAAAGTAAATTCAAACTCTAAGTTGCGTTCAGATTGAATACTGGAAACAAAGCAAACCTAGTTCATGCTCTAAATTCTACAGGAATCAACCATTCTTTCAACATTCATCAACGTAGAAGATATTAATATGCCGGAAACGATACAGCTGAAGAATATTTAAGCAAGAATCTGAACAAGTTAATTCCCAAACTCAAATAAGCTAACATGCATGCAAATACTACTAAATCTATGCAGAGAAAAGCAACGACTTGAACCTGTTGGGGGGCCCAACCAAGAGGTGCAATCGCCAAAAGGAACAACCAGAACTACTTAGATCATCCTACGCAAACACTGTTCATGCTTCATGCTCCATTTACTCAGAAAGATAACTCAAATCATATGACAACAAAGTAACATAACGCAAAAGTCGATTTTATTCAGAAATGTGTATCATAACATAACATAACCCAATGTTTCTTAGGAGTGATCCTTTGTTTATATAGATCCTCCTCAAAAATAGTTTAAAGAAAAAATACATTAATTCAAATGGATCCCAGATCCGAAAATAACTCGAAATCAGTTAAAAACGATCTTCACATCTTCGTGACACGTAGTGTCATGAAGTGTGAGTCATGAAAGATTAACAACTCAGTTCTATAATTTCACCTTGAATCATCATATGAGTGATGACTCCATCTATCATGTAAATTGCATTGTCTCCCACTCTGGCCATAATGCGTGGATCTTTAACAGCTTCGTTGGTATCTCCACGGGGTACGAGCTAGTACCTGGTACTGGTAAATCCTGTTCAAATAGAAATAGTACCTAACTCATGCCACATTAGTTTCAATATTAATTTAAAGTATCAAAATACATAAAAATAACTTGAAACGTAAGAATACCTTGAGTAGCCCCTTTTAGTGGTAAAGAGATGTCAACTGTGTCATAAAAAGGCCAGAAGGGGTGGTACTGGGTATCGAAATGGAGGTCTTTGTGATACAATATAGGCAAAAACATGGTCAAAACTGGAGACCAACATGCCCCCAAACTGAAGTCTTTTCCTGTCCTCACGTAACAAAAAAAGAAGTCAAAGACTGATAGCAATCAGAGCGTTGCAGCAGCCGCAACCAACATTTGTAACCTCTCCTGTTCCTTCAGATTTTTGATTTCTTTCTTGAGGACTCGGTTGATTATAATATGCTTTTTGGCAGTCTTCTGTAGTTTCCTGTTCCTTTGGAAAAGACCCTTATTCTTCTGTTTTAATCTTTCAACTTTGGACAAGAGATGAGTTACCCTGACTTTCATGAGTTCATTCTCTGTTTTGATATGTCTATCCAGTACAGTGTACTCATGTAGCTTTTCTTTCAACCTATTATTCCTTCTTTCTAATATGGCTACCATTGGTCTCAAGGATTTACTGGACGAAATTTCACAGTAGGTTTCAAATGTTTTATCTTGTCCTGGTTGTGGTTTAGGACTGGATGCGTGAGTAAACTTATCTGGACTTTGAGCAGGGGTGCCAACTGGATCAGAATTATGATCTAGACTGAGTTCAGGAGTGAACTCATCTGGAATTCGTTCATAGGTGTCAACTAGATCGGGATTGTCAACTGGGTTAGGTTCAGGAGTGAAATCTCTTTGTATCTGAGCAGGGGTATCTGTTGGTACTCGAATTGGCTAATTCTGCTCAATTCCTTTGGGCGCAGTAGCCTTCCAATCCACTTTACAGGCTTTTTGAATTAATTGGGACAGAGTCCAAGTCATTTCAGAGGGCTCTGAAGCCTCCTCATGATCATCTACACTTTTTAACCTCTCCTGTGATGGGTAACTGGGTACATAGTTATCCATATCTGACAATATGCTTTTAAATTTTCGTTTTGGATTTCTCCTAGGTTTGTCAGTCAACTCTGCCAGTTCTTCCACGTCAATAATGTTCACAGTAGCTAGGGAAGAATTTGGAATTTCAACATGTGCCTTTGTAGGAGTAGTGTTCTTCACAGTTTCATTATTGGTTTCCACTCCATCAGACCCATGAGCATCAAAAGAATGTTCTGAATCAGGGTCTCCAGCACTGGCTTCAATTGTGTTATCGAGTATGTTCTTAGGGTCAGCACAGACTTTGGTCGGGGTTTCAACCCTCTTTTTATTAGAGTTAAACTTGTTCTGTGGGGGAGCAGGATTAACACTCCTATCTTTAGACTTGGCAGAGGCTAGGGTTTTTACAGTGAACATATCCCAAGTTTCTTAATTCTTGGACAGTGCAGACTTAATCAATATCTTAACAAGACCAAAATGAAATAGACTTCCTAGAAAATCTTTGGCCTTTCGGACCTGTTCGGCCATCTTCTTTAAAATTTTCAACAGAAAGAAGGGTATGTTCAGCAGATGATTACCTTTGAAGTGTAACAAGAGTTGGGCATGGCAGGGAAATACTATTGTATATCGTCCTTCACACATGAGGTAACGTTGGAGGATGGCTAACAACTTAGCCCACTGTGGTTCTAACCATGACCGCGATGTCCCCTCTGACCACTTTGTTTCCCGGTACTATGGTTTCAAAAGCTGCGTGCAGAGCTGCTTGTTAACAGGATAACCCTTTGTCCATCTCTAACCAGTGGTGGGTAGTTGAATTGCTTCTGCAATGAATTTCTCTGTGACTTCAAACTCGAACTCCCCCACTTTAGCGAACACACCCTGAAAATGCAGAGCAAACTGAAGCATAATTGCATCATTATATCCATCGAATTTCTTTACAAATGGCTCCCATCCTGCTTTCTTTAAAATATCTCTGGTTGCCTCATACTTCAGAAGGGCCTCTAAGTCTGCATATGTCTCTGGTTCATGGCGATTTTCCACCATGGTTCCACTTGATATCACAGGGGAGGTCTATAGGTGAGCAGCGAAATTTGGATGAGGGCAACGAAGGAAGAGAATGTGATGAAGGATGTAGTTGAGAGAAAAATCATAGGAGAACATTTGAATTGTCATGGTGATCAATGGTGTGTAGGAAAATGATGATAGCCATACATGAGTGCAGAGTGTTATCATATACGAGTCATGTCGAACTCAGCTCCGGTAATGTTGTGCATTTTCATGATATGAAATGTCGAGGTGGGTTGGTTCATTAGGTACAGGTCATGGGTATGATAAAACATTATGGAGTAAACAAGGCATTCTTAGTTCAAACTATTAATATGTAAATTAATACAGTAAATCAACATGAACTAAGCATACCTCAGTTAAATTACCTATCCCCTTTGTTATGCAAGTCTTGCTGTAGAATTTTTTCTTTTGAAGTCAAGTCTGGATCTGAAGGGAGAAAAAATTGTGATTACTCTTGTATTTATGATGACCACTGTAGCTGATGAACTCTGTGTTGGTACTGGCTGGTACTGATGAAACAATCAAGAACATGCAGAGAAATTTGAACCAATAATATCCTGCTGAAAAACTTCTTGTTTATAACAACAAATTATCTGATGATGATCCCTGAACCTGGCTTTTGTTTTGTCCTGAAAAAGATCAACTGAAATCATGTCTTCAACATCTCCAAAGCTCTAACTCATGGTACAATTCTGATTTGTGTGAATGAATGTTCTGGAGTCGAACACAAACATAAATCATCAGATTACCGACCATTAATGAAATGCCGTTAACCGATGCAAGATCACCCACCAGTGATGTCAATGGGCCTCAAGGTACCTACAACACATCCTGACAGGTACGAATAGAGGTGTTGGTGTCGAGTCACCTGTAGGATCTATCAACCAAGAGACATTGGTGTATTCCTAGGGTTGTTAGCAAGGACATCTGCCATTAAGGCATGCAGAGTCCAGGGTGCTAAATAATCTCTAATCTCTGCTCCAGATAAGGTGCTGATGTCGATGGAGTGAGATTTGTTGGAAAGTGGACCTTAACATATTCCACATCATCCAACATGAGTGCAGATAGAAATATTCAGACATAATTTTTTTTGGAACAGTAATCACTTACTTGTGGATTTTATGAGCCCAAGTCAGTACATGCTCATTGCTTCCTCATGTTTGGAGAGTCTGAGGAAATGATAAAAGAAGACTCTAAGGGGGTTTCTTTCCCATAATAATTCACCAGGTCTGGTAAAGAATAAGCCTTCCTGATAAATGCCCCTTTCATACTTTAATGAGCAATCAAAGGGAGCAAACAAGATCAAATTTATTTGTTTCAAAATAGGTCAGTTATACTGATAAGAAAATCTCATGAAATAAAATAGTCTTACCTTCTTACCTATTGCGAGAGAGTGATAAAGTTCATTTCTGTACTTGCTCTGAAAAACCTATAAAAATGAAAACAAAACATCAACATATCCAAAAAAAAAAAAAAGTAAATGTTTTTGTTTTTTTTATATTATTTGATTTTTTTATTTTCTGCTAAAAATTTATTATTTACAGAATTTTAAAACAGTATGAATTATCAAAGATCAACAGGAGGAGAAGACTCCTCTCCCACTATCTTTAGTTCTGTTTGCTTGGCCACTTCCTGTAAGAAATCATCTTTTGACAAAGGTTTGTTGTACACTTTCAACCGATGTCCATTTACTACAAAGGAATTCTGAGAATCATCTATGGTTTTAATCCTGACAGAACCATTATCAAAAACAGTTTCTACTTCATAAGGTCCCAACCATCTTGTTGTAAGTTTCACTTTGAAAGTTTTGTATTTGGAATCGAAAAGTAGTGCCCAATCCCCTGGTTGAAATTTTTTTTTCTTGATGTATTTGTCATGCCATTTGCTGCGTTGACTTTGCACAAGGATGGTCCTTTGAAGAGCATCCTACCTCATTTCTTCCAATTCGTTTAGTTGCATGACTCTTTGTTTCTTTGCTTCACTCAAATCCAACCCCAACTCTGTTGCTAGGTAGAATGTATGGATCTGAAATTCTATGGGAAGGAGAATTTGCTTACCAAATACCAATTCGTAAGGAGTATGACCAGTGGTATTTCTCAATGTAGTCATGTATGACTATAAAGCCTCTGGAAGTCTATCTACCCAATCCTTATGATGTAAGTGTATGGTCTTGGTCAGAATTGCTTCTAGAACTTTATTTGTAGATTCCACTTGGCCATTGGTTTGTGGATGGTATGGAGAGGAGTTACAGTGTTTGATCCCATATTTGTCTGTGAGTTCTTTCATCAATTTGGAAGTAAATTGGGCACCTTGGTCGGTAACAATCTCTCGTGGCACACCAAAGCGGGTAAAGATCTCTTCATACATAAACTCAACCACTAATTTCTCAGTTGCTTGATATAGGGATTTCGCCTCTACCCACTTGGTCACAAAATCTGTGCAAACCAAGATGTACTTCTTCTTTCTTGACATTGGAGCAATTGGCCCTACAAAATCTAGTGCCCATTTATCGAATGGTTCAATCATGAACTGTGGTCGTAAGGGCATCTTTTCTACTGCAGTGGGACTTCCCATCCTTTGACAACTGTCACAGATTCTCACATATTTCGTGGCATCCTTAAACAGTGTCGGCCAATAGTATCCTGATTGCAAAACTTTGTTTGTCATTCTCTTGTCAGAGAAATGTCCTCCACATGGCCCATCATGACAGGCCTGAAAGATATTAGGAATTTCATCTTCCCGGACACATCTCCTAATAATCATATCAGGACTTGTATAGAAGAGATCACGTCCCACCCAAGAATAGTAAGAACTTTGTTGGATAATTCTTTTCTTTTTTGGTGGTGATAAGTGAAATGGTAATCTTCCTGTAGCTAAGTAATTTGTTGTGTCTGCAAACCAAGGGGTCGACAACTACTGCAAACAAATGTTCATCAGGAAAATTATCATTCACTGGGATATCAGTACTATCTTGGGGAATAGGAGAAAGAAAATCTACAACTACATTCTCTTTCCCTGGCCGGTCAACTATGGTGATGTTAAATTCTTGAAGCAGTAGAAGCCATCGTGTGATTCTACCAGTAGTAACTGGTTTGTTCATCAAGAATCTGATTACGGAGTGGTCAATATGTACAAAAACCTCATATCCCGTAATGTAGTGACGAAATTTGTTGATGGAATGAACTACTGCTAAGAATTCCTTCTCTGTTACTGTGTAGTTCAATTCAGGAGGGGTCAGGTTTTTGCTGGTAAAATAGATTGCATAATTATGTTGGTTTTATTTTTTCCCAAGCACTCCTCCTAAAGTAGTGTCTGAGGCATCAGTGGAAATATGGAAAGGAAGGGACCAATTTGGTCCTCTGAGAATAGGTTCCATGGAAAATTTTTCTTTTAAATCCTCAAAAGCACTCTGACAATTATCATCCCAATAGAATTCTGTGTCTTTTGTCAATAGTTTAAACATGGGGCTGGCTATTTTTGTGAAGTTTTGAATAAATCAATAGTAATAACCAGCATGCCCCAAAAAGATTCTCACATCTTTCTGGGTTTTTGGAGAGGGAAGATTAACTATCACCTCAATTTTGGTTGGGTCAACTTTAATTCCTTCAGCAGACAGATGATGACCCAACACAATTCCCTCAGTTAAGAGCATTTTTCATTTTTCGTGGCTGAGGGATAGATTTGATTCTTGGCAGTGAATCAAGACTTTCTCTAGGTTACTTAGGGCTTCTTCGAAGGTGTTACCATAAACAGTAAAATCATCCATGTAAACCTCCACACAGTCATGAATCAAGTCAGCAAAAACACTAAGGACAACTCTCTGAAATTTCGCAGGAGCGTTGCATAATCCAAAAGGCAACACTTTATAAGCAAAGGTGCCCCAAGGACATGTGAATGTTGTCTTGTCCTGGTCTTCGGGAGCAATCTGAATTTGGTTGTACTGACTATATCCATCGAGGAAAGAAAAATATCTCTTTCCAGCCAAGGTATCCAAAACCTGATCTATGAAGGGTAAAGGAAAATAGTCTTTCAGGGTTGCCTTGTTCAGCTCCCTAAAGTCTACACACATCCTCCATTTCCCTGTCATTTTCTTGGGTACCACAACAAGAGGTGAAACCCATTTTCCGTCAGAAATTGGATAAATGAATCCAACATTTAACAATTTCTGTAATTCTTCTTTTACAAAGTCTTTTAGGATTGGATTCATGCGTCTTTGTGGCTGTCTTACTGGAGTTATCCTTGGTTGGATATAGATGTGGTGAATGTAGGTGTCAGGGTGTACTCCCCTCATATCAATATATTCCCAGGCAAAATCCCCTGACTGTTCTCTCAAAAGTTTTGTTAATTGTTCTTGTTGGTTGAGACTCAATTCAGAGTTGATGTATAGACATCTACCTAGGCTAAGTTATAATGGAATGGTATGTGGCCCTGAGTGTTCAGAAACAGTGAAAACCATGGATGGTGAAAATGAGGAAAATAATTCACTTCATTCCTGAAAATCCTCTCTGAAAATCTGATCATATTGAAGATAGGTTTGTGGGAACTCAACATTTT
>ML789280.1:157020-169051 GCA_009831015.1 Picea engelmannii
ATTGTCCAACAACAATGTACTTGAAAATTGAATGTGTTGTAAGTTTTTTTCTTCCTACTTCAACTTTAACTTTGTGGAGATTATGTGAGAATAATGTTGAAACTTTAGAATGTTTATAGATCTTTTTTCGTGAGTTGTTTTACCATTGTTTAATTTTAGATGATAAGAGGTTTTAGAGCCATACTTATAGGATTTTATTGCTTGTTTATTAGTGATCTTTCCAACTATAAATGTAACAGGGTTTTGCTTCTGATGAATGAATTGTGATGAACATATTTTCTCACAGTTTCTATAGGATTAATCTCTTTGTTTATAATTTGGTATCAAAGCGTATGTGAGCTCATGTGAGGTTAAAAATGTTGTGAGGAGCAACGATTTGAATGTAAATCCATCGTTGTTTCCGTTGTTTCCATTGAATAAAAGATCATTTGGTTTGAATTATTTACTGGTGCATCCATTCATTTGCATTTACAACAACATTGTTGCTGCCATAATTGTTTTTTGTACGCACCATCCTTAACACTGAATAGAGCCGTTGCTGCCACTTTTCAAATTTGGTGAAGGAGTTTTATGTGTTTCATATTTGCTGCATAAATTTGCAAAATATTTACAAAAAAAAAATTTACAACATTTCTACGTGATGCACGTGGAATTCTTGTAAACTTGTAAAGGATTGAAAAGGTAACTTGTAAAAATGTGTGTAATCAAGTTGAAGGATAGTTCAATCCACTACCATATTTAAGATAATTCGTAGACGTGTGAAGTTGCAGACGTGTGAAGGTGATGCCTTCTAGCAGAGAAGGTCGACCTGTAGCGGAGAAGGAGCCTGCATGGGAGGTAAAAGACAACAAAAACTAGCAACACTTCTTTGTTTTGAATTGGTTATTAATCCCCTTTTGATAAGTTTGTTGAATTATTTGTGGTGAAAGATGGAAAACCCTCTTCCTGATTCTTATTTAAATGAATCCACCCAACTTGATGGTGAAAATTATGTTAACTGGAAATTTAAGTTGATAACGGTGCTTGAAGCCTATAATCTCTGGACGATTGTGAAAGGAGACAAGCCCAAGACCATAATTGATTCCTCAATTCCAAAATGGGAAAAACGAGAAATGAAGGTGAAAGTGGTGCTGTGAATGTCCGTAAAGGACAACATGATTCCTCATATAAGAGATAGTAAAACTTCCAAAGAGACATGTGACGTTCTCAAGGGTTTGTACAAAACCTCTAATGCAGACCAGATTTTATTCTTAAAAACTAAGCTCTTATCTATCAAAATGGAAGTCAATGAAAGAATAAGTAATTTTGTATCCCAAATTATATATTTAAGTGATAAGTTGGGTGATATTGGTGAAATGGGCTCCACTAGTGATTTAGTAAGTATTTCTTTCAAAGGTTTAGTGGAAGATTATAAAGTCTTTATTTCAACACTCTCTTCTTGAAAAACACCCCCTACTTTTGACGAATTGGATGGAACTATTCTTCACGAAGAAGAGAGAATGAAGAATTATGATTGGGAATCAAGTGGCTCAGATTTGGCATTGATTGCAATAGGTAAAATATCATGTTGAGATAAACCATGGGACAAGAAGAAAGGGAGGTTTCAAACAAAGCAGAAAGTTATGGCACATCCTGATTCTTATGTTAAGATAAATATTGAATATAAATATTGTGGAAAACATGAAAATATTGCTAAAGATTATTATAGAAGAAAGAATCATGAGTCAAATAAAATATATAAAAGGCATAATGGGAATTGTGTGCATAAAGACACCTTAGTCAATGAGGGATTTAAAAATCTGAAGTCATTTATTTCTAAAGTTGCATTGTCTATTGAAACTGATCATGAGAATGCATGTTTCATAGATTCTGGTGCAACAACCCATATGTCCTGTCATAAATAATGGTATGATATATCCTATGAAAAAATTGATGGAACACACACTTATTTAGGAGACAATAAATAACTTAAAGTTGAAAGCTATGGAGTAATAAGTGTGAACTTACCTAATGGACAATTGAGAATGATTCATGATTTGATGTATATTTCTGGTATTAGAAAGAATTTAATATATGTTTCAACTATCACTGATAATAATTTAAAAGTGGAATTTGGTAAGCTGAGGTGTGTTGTAAAATATGTCCATGATCACTACAAGATTGTTTTCACACGTACTAGGGTTAGTGGATTGTATAAGTTGGATGTCCACAACAATGTGAACAAAATATTTATGGCACCATGGGTATGGGCACTTCAACTACAATGATTTGATGTTATTTCAAAGAAAAACAATGGTAGAAGGTCTTCTTGTTATGAAGAATGACCATTTTCCATTTGAAGCATGTGCACTTGGTAAACAACATAGAAAGGAGTTTCACATACATACAAAGAAAAGACAAACTGATATACTTGAATTAATTCATATTGGTGTATGCAGACATATGCAAACTAGGTCACTTGGTGGTGCTTCCTACTTTCTTAATTTTTTTTAATGATAGATCTATATATACTTGGGCCTATTTCATAAGGAGAAAAAATGATGTATTTGAGTATTTTAAAGAATTCAGAACTATGGCTAAAAAAAAGACAAGCAAATGTATTACAATTCTCAGATCTGATCAGGGTGGTGAATATACATCAGGTGCATTTAAAATTTATTGTAAATTGAATGGAATCCAACAAAAATTTACATTACCTCATATGCCTTAGAAAAATGGCATTGCTGAGAGAAGGAACAAAACATTATTGGAGTTTTCTCGTAGTATGCTTCAAGGTAAAAACATTTATAATGGTTTATGGGCATAAGCTATTAATGTTGTTGTTTATTTAAAGAATCGAAGTCCAACTAAGAGATTATATTTTCAAACTCCATTTGATATTTTTCATGGTTATAAACATAACGTCATTCATTTAACAGTGTTTGGATCCATTTCCTTTGCACATATTCCAAAGGATGAGAGAAGAAAACTTGATGAAAAATCATTCAAGTGTGTTTTTATTGGGTATTGTACTAATAAAAAAACATACAAATTGTTTGATCCTAGTTCACATAAATTGTTTGCAAGTATAGATGTGTCGTTTCATGAGAATGCGGATAGAGGTGATACAATGAATGATGCATATGCTTGGCATAACACTAATGATGAGCATGTCCAAATAGATGCAATGGTTAAACAGGAACTTGAAGATGTAGATGTTCAAGAACGAAATAAAAGCAGTATGGACAATTCAAGTAGTCATGATTTATCAAGTGGAGAAGATTCACGAGAGAGAAGGAGACAAGATGAAAGTAGTGAAGGACCAAAGAGGTCATCACAACAAACTCATCCACGTATAAGATATAAATATTATGCATTGATGTCCCATGTAATGAATATTGTAGAACCTGTACACTATGATCAAGCTCAAGAACATGAAAAGTGGAAAATGATGTGAGTGATGAATATGACTCTCTTATGAAAAATCAAACATGGGAATTAGTTCAACTACATGAAAACAATGTCCCTATTGGAAGAAAATGGTTGTATAAATCTAAATTTAAATCAGATGGTAGAATTGATAAACATAATGCAAGATTAGTTGCAAAGTATATTCACAAAATGAGGGAATTGATTACGATGATACTTTTGGACCAGTAGCTAAATTGAATACAATTAGAGTATGTATTTCCTTAGCTACAAAACATAATTGGAAAACACATCAGTTAGATGTCAAATCTTCTTTTCTAAATGGTGATTTAGAAGCAGAGGTTTATTTGGTTCATCTTGAATGGTATGTCAAGCAAGGACAAGAAAATCTAGTCTGTAGATTAAGGAAATCCATGTATGGTTTGAAACATGCTCGAAGATCATGGTATGTAAAAATAGATACCTTCTTTTATTAGAATGGTTTTTTGAAAAGAAAAAATGATCCTAACCTGTATGTTAATAACGATGAAGAAGGAAATGTTTCTTTAATATATTTATATATGGATGATCTCATTATTACACACAGTGCATGCAAGTTAATAGAAAACACTGAAAGTCAGTTGCTTCAAGAATTTCAAATGAAAGAACTTGGTGAATTGCATTATTGTTTAGGACTTGAGGTTTGGAGAAAATCTGGTAAGACATTAATCACTCAAAGTAAATACACAAAAGAAATTCTTAGAAAGTTAAATATGAGTTAATGTCAAGAAATGTCAACTCCCTTAGAATAGAATGCAAAGTTATACAATGAGGATGGAACTAAAGAGGCAGATGATACTTTATATCATTAGTTGGTGAGAAGTTTGAACTACCTCATCACTACCAAACTAGACATTTCATACTCAGTGAGCATCCTTAGTCAGTTCATGCCTAAGCCTTCTAAGAGCCACTGGAAAGCTACAAAGAAAGTCCTCTGATACTTGAAATGAACAATAAATTTTGGTATTATGTGTATTGATGAATCTGATGATAGAAGATCTACCTCAGGTTATGCATTTCATATAGGATCAGGGGTTGTATCATGGAATAACAAGAAACAACTAACTGTTTATTTTTCATCAACAAAATCCGAGTATAAAGCCTTGAGTAGTGCTAGCCATGAAGTTGTTTGGTTAAGGAGAATTCTTACAGATGTTGAAGAGGAGAAAAATGGTTCATTATGCATCAATTGTGATAATCAAAGTGCTATCAAATTGGCACATAATACAATATATCATGTAAGATCAAAACACATCGACCTACAACACCACTTCGTGAGAGAGAAGATTGAATCAAAGGAAATTAATTTGATCTTTTGTAATAAAAATTATAATGTGGCTGATATATTTACCAAGACTCTTGGTAAAATCAAGTTTTAATTTTTTAAAGCAATTTAGGTTTTCTATAAAATCCATATTGCCATTAAAGGGGATGTGAAAATAATGTCGAAACTTTAGAATTCTACTGGTACTTTCTTTGTGAATTGTTTTACTATAGTTTAATTTTAGATGATAGAAGGTTTTAGATCCATAATTCTAGGATTCCATTCCTACTTTATTGGTGATCTTTCTACTATAATTGATTTATTGTTGAGCTTTGTACTATAATCTGATTGTAGTTCAATTCAAACAACTAACAATCAAATTTAGACTTATGATTATGCTGAGTTAAACTTCATAACTATGCCATCACTAGCTGAGTAGTTATTTATGAATCAAATTTAAACCACTAAGGAAGATGCCGAGTTAAACTAATTTGCTATGCCATCACTACCTGAGTAGTTATTTATAAATCAAATTTAAACCACTAAGGAAGATGCCGAGTTAAACTAATTTGTGAATAAAAGAAGATGCCACATTAAACTTCCATAGAAGATGGAAGAGTGATTTCTAAGTACAAGAGTTGATCGACTTGATCAAATTGTTACGATAGACCATATGCCAAATAATCTTATAAATGCATATGATATTATCCAACTTTTTAAATATAAATGACCAATTTCACTTATAAGTTAAAACTGTACATAGAAGGTCAACTCATATCTTATAAATATGATTTTGTATGGTTGATATAAAGGATCAATTACTCAAAGTAAGTTATGTTAAAATTATGTTATAAATGTGAACCAAAAATATTAAATATAATTTTATAGGTGATATCAATTAGTTTTAATGGATGTTCATCATCATGATTATATATATAAATATATATATATATATATATAATTTTATAAATTTGATATTAATTATTGAGGAAATAATTATGCTATCTAAAATAAAAAGAAGAGTGTACTTTTTTTTTAATTTTATTTAATGTGTTTAAGTATCAAATGTATGAGAATGCCTAAGTGGGCCTAATGTTTAAGAACATATGTTTCTTCTTAAGAGATCACAAGTTCAAATACAGAGGGGGGTAGGGTATGTATACCTCCCTCCCTTGTCCCACAAATAAGAGGGTTTCATACGGAATCTCATACACCAATTTGATGTGGCTTGGCCGTGACCTTAAAAATAGATTATTATTATTATTATTATTATTATTATTATTATTATTATTATTATTATTATTATTATATAATACTAATTATAATTTAAATTTAAAAGTAATTTTTATGATTTTTTTTAAATTATTATTTTATAATTGCTATATTTAATTATTTTTTTAATAATTTGTAATTATTATTATTTATTAATTTATTAATTTTTAATGAATATTTTATTTTTTTATTAACTATGATAATATTTATTTTATGGGATAAGCTCTGTGCATTGACATTGAGGGGGATTTGCCCCTCCATGCAACATTTCATCTTTGGAACCAGGAGGAAAGCTTTTGGTTAGATGGCATATAGACACAAATAACATCGTGGATACGGGAGTGAGAGTGACGCATATAATAGCCATGATTGGATAGGAACACTCACCACCTGGGTGCAACGTACTGTTGATGTTGTTGCCGCGAACTTCAAGGTGGCCACCCCGCCTCAATTTTACGCTTAACTGGAAGAAATGGTAGATGAAATTCAATTGGAGAGAATCATGACTAGGAGGTGGAAGATCCAATAACCAAGTGATTTATGGATGTGGGTAAGATGAAATGGTATATGAAATTCAATTGGAGAGAATCATGACTAGGAGGTGGAAGATCCAATAACCAAGTGATTTATGGATGTGGGTAAGATGATATGTCACAAAACCATGTACTAGAAGATGGTTGATTTATATTGGCACCTCAAAACATAGTTGGTACAAATGTTGTAATGATTTATATTGGCACATCAAAACATAGTTGGTACAAATTTTGTAACGATTTATATTGTCACTTAAATACATGGTTGAGATAAATGTTGCAAATGCAAACCAATGAAACACATGAGAACACCCAAAACACTATCCATCTACACTTAAACGGTCCAATCTGCTCCTTAAAAAAGTTTTATCTCGTTTCTCATCCTCAAGCACAATGATAACAACCTTATCACCTAAGAGCACCACACAATCAACACCTAATATACCTCATGACTCAAATGCAAATCCCCAAGCTCATTGAAAAGTATGTACAGATTTTTTTGTTTTGAATATAAAAAGTAGTGGATATAACATAGCTTCCTATAAGTTTTAGTTTTCTCTTTTAACTATGTTTTAAGCTAGACATGATACTCTCTTAAAAAAAACCTCCGGTCAACTATATCGACATATGACTTATTTCTTTTATGTTGGTCTGATTTTTCGTTTTTCGTTTTTTGAGTGAGTAAATTTTTTTTTGAGATAAATTAATAAAAACAATTATGCATGCTTATACAAAAATTAATATTTATATTATTGGAATCGGTGAATTAATCAACTTTTTAATTATAAATTTTAATTTTAGGGTTGACAATTAAATGTATTGGCATATTCTTTGTAGTCTTCTCTAATTAATGATTAAGATTTTGATAAATTAACTTCTGCTCATTTATAAGTACGTTTATGTAATTACTTTTTCACATTTACTAAATAAAATTAAAAATTTACTTACTCACCACCTCATTGCCACTTACCTCATTGCCACTTTAAGTGATTAAGAATTGATTATACTTAAATCAAACAGGTGTAACTACGATTCAGCTTCCTCTACCCACGATTCGGTTTCAGATTTTCAATTTCATGCCAGGTTTCGCCTACGTTTCAAATGCCACCCCGCATTATGGATGGAGAGCCTGTGCATTTTTAACTGCGGACATCTACCTTCGGGCTCTGTGCATTTGGTTTCTTTGCATGGAGACCCTTAGAATCTTTTGTCATTCTCAATCTATTATCATTATCTTAGAACTAGGGTTTTTTACATGTTAAGGCTATATGCGAATTGCCAATTCTAATAGATACGAATTTCAATATAGAAAACAATTCTTTATAACAGAAATTGTTGCGAATTGTAATGCAATGTTTTCAAAATTTCTGTAATGAATTGTTGCGAATTGTAATGAATTATGTATTAATACAAAAATAATGTAATGAATTGTTGCGAATTGTAATAATTATGTGTCAATACAAAAATTATGTAATGAATTGTTGTGAATTGTAATTAAGGCTAGATGTGAATTGCAAACTCCAATAGATGTGAATTTCTGAACAATTTGATATAATGTGCACTGCAAACCAGCCTTAAAATTAACATGGATATGTTCCATGTATTAGTAGATATATAGAGCATTGAATGCAACGGATTTGGTATTTGAATGTTCTGTACTTCACTGTTGTTGTCATAACCCTACAGACAAACAAATCGCCTGTGAGAAGAAAGATGACAAAAAATCTGAAGCTGAGATTAGATCAAATGTTGCCAAGGCTGAACACAAAGCTGAAACAGAAGAGGCCAAGCAAACTGGCCACACGCGTACAGACAATATTGATTCGCCAAAAAAGCCAGCATTTGATTTGCAGGAGGTCATATCTCATATGCGAACCCATATTTTTGACGCTATGATGTAGTTTAACATTAAAGTAGTTTAAATATTTTATATTTTTTGGTTTTTTTTATTATTATTATAATCTTATAAATCAATTATGAATTTATTCAAGAATATTTTAAAAAAAAATTCACCTCACATACTTCAATTTCTCTACATAGTAGAATGGATAAAAATAACGGAAAAAATAGGGAAATTGGAGTATTTTCATGTAAAGAATTTTCATAGTCATTCATTTAAAACCTAAATTAACTTATTTAAAAATTAAGTATATAAAAAATGTAGAAAATATTTAAAATTTTCAATATCTTAAATTGATTGAGATTTTGGAGAAAGAGGATATCTAAACTTTTGAAGACTTTGGATTTACACGAGACCTTGTAATTATCTGTGATGTACTATGCAATGTTAAATTACATGTTAAGTGGATTATAAAAAGGTGTTTGTTCAAGAATTTTATCACAGTGAAAAGAGACTAATGACAAAAGTGAACAACAATTATGACGAAAGAAAACCTGACATTTATAGGGATATACTTGCATTATCCCCCTAACCACTCATGATGTGTTTTAGTAGCGAGGCAAATTGCATTTCACATAGAAGCCCTTTGTAAAGAAATTAAACATTCATGTAAGTTTAAATAATTTATGTAAGTTTAAATAAGTTATGTAAGTGAATTTCATGAAATATTTTATGTAAGTGACTTTGAAAAAATATTTTGTATAAATCTCTTACACTATGATAAATTTTTACTTTACCTATGATCCAATAAACTATTATGAACTTTTAAATTAACTTTGATCCAACATATATTATCTTTGATGCAATCCAACATAACTTTAGGTTACAATGACACGAACATTTCAAGATGTCACAATTTGACCAACATATGCCAACATGACAATCTGACGTACAAAACAATGTCGCAATGTGTCAATCATAAATATAAGTCGCAATTTGACGAACATATCCCTGTCGTCACATTTTTACAAACATATCATCACATTGCACATATCCTAATGTCACAATGTCACAATGTCACAATGTGATAAAACTTTCCAAATGTCACAACGTATCGAACATACCCCGTGTGACAATGTTATGTACACAACTCAATTTTGCAAGGTGATGATCATAAAAACATGTCACAATGTGACAGGCATAGCCCTTTCATCACATTTTGAAGAACATATCATCATTTCACAATGTGCTACACATATCCTAATGTCACAATGTGAAAAAAAAATTCAAACATCATAATGTGTTGAACACAACAACTTGTCACAATGTGATGTACACAATTGAATGACGCAACGTGATGATCATAAATACATGTCGCAATGTGACGAACATAGCCCTTTTTCCACATTTTGATTAACATTTCATCACGCCACAATGTGGCATACATATTCTATTGTCACAATCTGACAAACATTTCCAAATGTCACAATGTGTCAAACATAACCCCTTGTTGCAATGTGATGTACACAACCTAATGTCGCAATGTGATGAACATATCCCTATCGTCACATTTTGATGAACATATCATCACACCACAATGTGACACACATATCCTAACGTTACAATGTGACACATATTTCCAAATGTCGCAATGTGTTGAACATAACCCCTTGCCACAATGTGATGTACAAAACTTAATGTCACAATTTGAAAAACTTAACCTAACACCAAAATGAGATGAACATTTCCCGATGTTGCAATGTGATGAACATAACCCACATTGCAATATGACGTTCATGCCGAAAACTTTCAATGTTATAAAACTCTTTTATTTGTCACATTACAATGAACTTTGTAATGTTGTAATGTTATGCACATAGATTCGTCATCACTATGTGACCAACCATAGCAGCATGGAATGATATGTATGCATATCCTCACGTCCCAATGTCACAAACATTTCAAAATGCCGCATTCTGATGAAGACAACCCATTGTCAAAATGTGATGTACACAACCCCAATGTCTCAATGTGACAAACATTTCCAAACGTCACAATGTGTTGAACATAACCCCTTGTCGCAATGTGATCTACATAACTCAATGTCGCAATGTGATGATCATAAATAAATGTTGCAATGTGACGAACATTGCCCTATTGTCACATTTTGATGAACATATCATCACGTCACAATGTGAAACACATATCATAACGTCACAATGTTACAAACATTTCCAAATGTCATAATCTAACGAACATAACCCCTTATGGAAATGTGATGTACACAACTCAATGTCTCGATGTGATGATCAGAAACATATTTCACAATATGACGAACATAGTCCTATTATCACATTTTGACGAAAATATCATCACGTTACAATGTGACACTCATATCCTAACATCACTATGTGACAGAAATTTCCAAACGTCGCAATGTGATGAACATAACTCACATCATGATGTGACATTCATGTTGAAAACTTGTTATGTTACAAAACTCTTTCATTTGTCACATTACGATGAACTTTGTAACATTTTAATTCTATGCACATAGACTTGTTGTCACTATGTCAGGAACCATAGTATGATGGAATGATATATGTGCATATCCTCATATCATAATGTCACAAACATTTCAAAGCACACCAATGTGACGAAAAGAACCCATTGTCGCAAGGTGATGTACAAAACCCTAATGTGGCAATATGACAAACATTGCCTAACATTTCAATGACACAAACATTTCCCAATGTTGCAATGTGATGGCCATAACCCTTCATCCTAATATCTTCAACATAATTTGTGGATTTCATAACGAACGTCACCCACCATAATGATCTCCACATGGTGTACGAAGGCCAACCATGGGCATGGACAACCGTAGTCAAACCTGATCAACTATAGCCAATCATGGTGATGGTCAATCATATGAAACCATGGTGAAGTTCAACCATGATCAACCATAATGGTCTATGTATTAATGCATTCATACATAAATACATTAACGTGTTAAAATATTAATGTGTTAATTATTCAATACATTATTGAGATGTTTAAATTTAAGTATTAATACATTAATAATAATAAATTTAATACAATATAAAGTATAGATTTGATGTTTAATACTTTCTTAAAGTATTATTGATTTATTAGTGTATTTTTAATGTATTACTTTATTAATATACTATATTGTATTAATGTATTCATAAATAATATTGTATTAATGTATTCATGAATACTATTGAATTAATGTAGTGATTGTATTATTAAGCTATTTATTAATTAACATGCTATATTAATTAAGTAATAATTTAATGATTAATATTATAATATATTATTAATAATTAATTATAATGATGATGATAATGATGATGATGATTAACGTCCACTAAGACATAATTGGTCTATCAGACCTTAATAGGGTAAGTGATTACTTGTTATTCTTTAGAATTTTGTTTCTGTGCTCGAAAAGCATTAAGAGAACGTTTCCAAGATCACCATACTTTTGTTGAGTTAAGAGGTTAGGAATGTTGGTAGTGTGATCAATATTTTGAAAATGAGATCTAATATGGGTATAGGCTAGACAATCTAAGAGAAAGTGTTTTTCATCTTCAACCTTCTTAGTGTCACAAAGGTGACACACTCTTTCATCCCATGGCGTTTTAGGAATTG
>ML789280.1:170990-184847 GCA_009831015.1 Picea engelmannii
AAATTATTAAGTCTTGAGAGCTACGGAGCTTGACCAACTCAGTACCAAACAAATTCTCAATTAGGTCTTGAGAGCTTCTTTTGTAGCTATTAGATAAAACAAGGTCCTCATCTAGCCATAAAGGATTATGGTTGGAGTCATCACTTAAAAGAGTATCCTGTTTAGTTGCACTCCTAGCATTAAAGTCTCCTAGCAGGAGGATATTACCTTCATTTTTCAAATTATAAATATCTTGTTCTAAATTATTATAGGGACAATTTTTATATAGATTATTTTTCTTATAAAAAGTAGAATTAATAGGTGCAAAATAACAAATTGCTATATATATCTTCTTAGCATTGGTGTCTAAAATTTCTATCCAAATGTATTGATTTGTGACGACCTCCTCGTTACGACAACAACTTTGAAAACAGGTGCAATTTTTATTTTTATTTTATTGTTTAAGGTGTGTGCACGCGTGTGGAAGTGACAACACACTTGACTCTATGTCGCCACTCGAAAACCAACAAGACACAACCACGATGTTCAACACAAGAATATTGAAGGCACACAACAAGTAACTGCAACAATACGACCATAGGCATAAGGCACACCACACAACATTAAGACATACTGGGGGTGCACAGTAAGAACGCAGAGGGAAGAATCCATGGTGTTAGGGTTACTATTTCTGCACAGGAAAGCAGGGCTTTTAGTCTTATGTCTTCTCGAAAGAAAGATTAGACAGGCTCCTGGCCAACTGTTCAGGCAGAAACTAGTAACCCGACCTATAACAAGACGCAAAAAAGATGAACACAACAAGATGACACCGACATATCGCAGTGACAAAAAGAAATATACGCCCCTAGACATAAGGTGTACAACTAGCAGTCGTAAGCAGAAAATGACACAAGGTGGTATGTACAGTATAGTCATAGACAGAAGAATCCATAGTAGTAGAGCATACTATTTCTGCATAGAAAAGAAGGGCTTTTAGTCATATGTCTTCTCGAAAGAAGATTAGATAGGATCCTGGCCGACTGCTCAGGCAGAAACTAGTAATCCCCTCAGGTGTGTCGCAAGAGTAGAAACCCTGCCTTTAAAGGGCCTGAGACTCTTGATACGACACTGGATTCCTTACACAAAAAAATACACACAGACATATATGCTAGGGCTACTAAAGGTGTCTAAATCCCGCCCGACACAAGCAGTCCAGTCGACAAATTATTACAACCCAGCGCAATAGTAGACGAAAGAGCGATCACGTCTTCTACAGACTGTGCAAGAGAATGACTCAGACGACGACCATTAAAATTAATGACAAGGCAATGTCTATGACTCATCCGTGATTGATTGCTAGCCAAATTCTCCATTGATTTTATTAAGCCACGAGTACATGAGCTATAAGGCAGATCTAAATGAATTATTTCCCTTAGTTTAAGGGCCTTACCCCTTGTGTTGAAGATATCAAAGAATTTAATGTCAATATAATGAATTAACCTCCATATTTCATTTTTCTACCACATCAATGTAAGAAATAACAATGTCCTTACGTTCCTGAGTACCAAGACTACGAAGCATTTTTCCAAGGTGAGGGTATTACCTTTACAATGTTCAGCAGTAAAAAGTTAGTAAACTTTCCACTAAGGGATGAAACCCTTACCCTGTTGTAAATGTACAAGACTAACATCATAATTGTAACTAAAAGTAACAAGGTAACATCATAATCAAATGACAAAAATACAATGTAATTAAACATGACAACGTTTAAGGGTAATTAAGGATAACATCATAATTATAGACAACATCATATTGAAATTAACCATATAACATCATACTTAGAATTACATCCTATTTATAGGTAACATCCTAATGGAAATTTTCAATAACGTCATACTTAGAAATGGCAATACATATTAATACAATCTCTAATATGACAAAAGGACAATATTGGAAAATGACAAATTAACAATAATAAAAATGACCATACTTATAAATAACAATAATTAACAAGGGTCCATATATATAATTTACATCATATTACATATTATTGGTGATATTAAAACCTACAATGTTACTACCATATAGTAATGGCAATTGAACAACCCAACGGTAGTAATGATAACATAATGCATGTAAATAATTAATAATGCAATTTATTCAGCATTTCAGTTTATAACCATTAAATAATTATCAATTAATGAACAACTGTAAACGCAGACCCAAATAGAAAATGCAACTGTAAATAAACCCTTGAATTACACAATGTATGGCAATTAAAACGCCCAACCTATGTCAGTAAATGGAGACCATTAAAGCATATACACGTAGACCAATTGACGCCGAGTACATATCATTGAACGCAAACCATTAAAACATTGAAAACACCCACTGAAAAACGTGCACTGTTGATAGAACGCCTCTACAGACTGTCCTGCGAATTGCCAGAACTAAAATTTGGATGCCACCCAATTCGCAGTGCCAGAACGAATTACATAAGAAACCAAAAGAAATTTCTAGGAGAGATCAAGTCCGGGCTTAACATTACGAAGGGTAAAAGAAAAACAAGGCAGCAAACGGTTCCACCCATGGAAGGGAGATAGCACGAAAACTCAGTGAAGAGGGTTGGAACCGTGCGGTTAACTCCTTCCAAATGCCAAGAGAATCCACCCCAACATGAAGAGCTTAGCAACAACAAAAAAAACGCAGAGCCAGAAGCAAGACGCAGAAAAAAAATGACAACGCAGAGATGCCATAACAAAAGTCTCTTTTTCCACGAGAAAGCCAGAACGAAGTTTTTACACAAAAATGCCATAACGCAGCATTTACGCAAGGATGCCAAAAAGAAATTTTCAAGAAAATGCCAACGATGAAGGGGACAAACAATTCGCCCTTCACCCATCTAGCACGAAATCCTTTTCTTTAACTCTATGGAAACAGAGGTAAATGGCTTCAATTCCAGAAGTGATGATAGCATAAAATTTTTAATTCTCTCACAACTATGGAGGCAAGCAAAGTAATTGTTAAAGGCATTAAGGCCAAATCTGATACAAACTACAGAAAGCAAATGTTGAGCAAAAACTCCAAATTTAAACCGGTTCATTTCACACTCCTAAGTGACACATAATTACCTAAATTCGCTGCGCCCATTAGGAAATTAAGGTGCACCGCAATCAGATCAGAGACTAAGGGCATTACATACATGTAAACTTAAATAAATCCGATACACAATCTTCAGGAATGGAAACAGGTATGAGTATCTAGATTTTTTTTTTGTTAGACCTCCAGCAATCCACGACAAAGGAAAGACAACCTCCGGCTATTCGGGGTAAATGGATATTACCAAGGCGTTCGCTCAACCCCTTGATTCAAGTATGTAATTTTGACAATTTTTTTTTAAATAAAACTGTCCAGAAAACGAGTCAGGCTTACAAGTTTCAGTCAAAACCAGATCTATAACTTCCGCCGTGAGAACCTTCAGACACACATTTTTTAGGAGATAGTTCGGACATATGGACTTAGTCGAATAGAGCCATCTAGAAGCCCGGGTTTCTTGCACAACAACCGACTACAACCACCATAATACACATACAGGTCTAAATTATACATTCTACACAATCTATCATTTAACCGAAGGGGCATACCTTTGCCTGTTCGCCTTCTCCATGTGTCGTCCACTCGCTCCGTGCCGCTCCCACTCACCGACCATTGAGACCTCACCGGTACCTCCCAGCCAATCGCTAGGGGTACTCTTCTTCCCCCTTAGCCCCCCGAGCCGCAAAGGGGCCACACAAGATCTAGAGATAAGACTAGCTTCTCATCTCACCTCCAAGGCTAAGCTACCACTCTGATACAGATGAGATAAACCCAACTCCTCACAAGCAATCCGTCAAGCCACAATCCGACAGCGTAATGTTACGCTAACCGTTCACCCCTTCTTCCTTCTTTTCCCCTTCTTTTATAGAAACTTGAGACCCACCTACTTTCCTAAATCATTATTAATTTAATTTTTTTATGACAAACCTCTAAAAATTCTCTGCCGTCCAAGTGTCACTCATCCCCATGGTTCTCCAAAAATTTATTTCTTTTTAATAATTAAAAGACTCAATTCCCTCACCCCCCTTTAATCGCTCCTAAAATTACTCCTAGGGTTCCTAGATCCCCTCTCATGCTTTTAATATCTTTCCTAAAATGAAGTTGCCAACTCCTTAATTGTTGATTCCTTTTTTCTTTTTACCCTATGTCCCCTACTTTCCATTATTAAGTTTCCTTTATTACAAGTTTCCTTATTTGTATTATTTATTTCTCTCTTTTTATTTTTTTAACTCAAGAGATAAATGTGCTTATTAATCCTTTCTATATTTTTAAATTCATTACTTTTATACTCTCACATGTTTTTTTTTACTTTATATTCCTTTTTACCATTAACACCATGTATTTTAATTAATTTATCCCCTTTCTTCACCTTACCCCCTTTAATTTTAAGAAGACTTTAATTAACACCTAGGAGGGTTTTAGTTTATGCCCTTATGTTTATTTTCGTAGGATCTTTTCTTAGGGCTTGTCAAAATTTTATCTTAGAGATGTTCTTAATTTTTGGTTTAGATTTGAACTTGGTGACAATTAATTAGGGGAGGCGTTGTAAGAATTTATAAGGCGTTAAGGTCTTAGGGTCATCTAGGTTGTCTCATCATCATCACCAATGTGATGTGCCCTTCAGGACGCACTACGTGATCCAAGGGTGCCACTCTCCTTGTTTGCTTCTGTTACGCGACCTGCCCTTCAGGATGCACCACATGCTCTAAGGGTGCCACTCACCAACTTGTGTTTCTTTTGCGCGACGTGCCCTTCAGGATGCACCATGTTCTCCAAGGGTGCCACTCATCGACTTGATGGATTGGTAGACATCTATAACCCCTGGAGTCAATACTCTGCCAGGTGAACTTGTGGGAGACTAAGGGATCTAAGGAATAAGGCCCCCGCCTTATTGCGCGCCCCTTAGAATCATCATGAGCAACTTTCGCAGTCCACCCTCAAGGCATCGTGGATCCTCTCGAACTAGGTAATCATTAACCTACAGTTCGAACCACGGTGGGAGTGCTAGTAGGCTGTGGCAGGGTTGTTGTCCACACCTCTCCCTCAACCTCTTTGGAAATCATGTGTGGCCCCTTTACTCCATATGTGAGTCTAGTCGACAAGCTATCGTCAGCCTGCATCATCAACCATCATGTCAGAATGTCAACAACATATCATAAAATCAATATCATATCATCAAAACAAAGCAATATCACTGTAAACGAATCAGCCCAAATAGCACACTCCCTGACTCAATCCAGAGTCCAAGGGGGTTCCACCGATGCCTCTACATCCTCAAGGTCTGAAACCCTGCACACTCAATGAAACTGAGTCAATAGCACCTGTCTACATCAAGTAGTAAAACATCATGTCGTCTATTAGAATGCATCACAATCAAGCATAAATGTATTAATATCAGAAAATTCCAGATCACTTGCAGGCAAGTGTCCTCAAAGAATAAGTTTTGTAAGTGCGCCAGAGAGGGATGTTACATACACCCCCTCTTGGTCCAAACTTCATCCCGAAGTTTCTCAGTATAAGTGCCGAAATAAATGTACCACAATATCATAAGTACCACAGTATCATAAGTCTATCTATCAAACAAAAATGGAAACTGTTGGCGCATATCATATGCATCCTCCCAGGTCACCGAGTGCAAACTATAACTGTCCCACTAGACTTTGACCTGATCTACCATTTGACGTCGTAACTGTCGAACGCGATGATCTAATATGCGGACCAGCTTAGCCGTGAGCGCTCCCTCGTCTGATACCTGTAAGGAACTCATGTCAATCACGTGCGTAGGATCACTAATATAATGTCTCAAAATAGATACATGAAAAACATCGTGCATATGCCTCAAAGAATCAGACAAGGCTAGTCGATAGGCCACGAGGCCCTTTCTCTCCACAATCTCGAAATATCCCACGAACCTAGGAGAGAGTTTAGCTCCCTTTCCAAACTTCATTGAGCTCTTATGCGGTTTAACCCACAAGAAGACTCGATCGCCGACCTCGTAACTATGGTCGACTCGGTGCACATCGGCATAACTCTTTTGTCGATCCTGTGCTTCTTTTATCCTTTGTCTTATGGTTTGCATTTTCTCTTCCATTTCTTGGATCGCTTCTGGTCCCACCAGGACCCTATCCTCAAGCCGATCCCAACTCAAGGGCATCCGACACGGTCGCCCGTAAAGGAACTCAAAAGGCACCATATTAATGGTTCTCTGGTAACTGGTGTTGTAAACGAACTCTACTAGAGGCAAGAATTCCTCCCAACGCTTTTGTTGGTCCATCACGTACATGCGCAACATGTCTTCCAAGGTTTGGTTTGTTCGTTCGGTCTGTCCGTCAGTCTCTGGGTGATACGCAGTACTAAAGTTAAGTTGAGTTCCCAAGGCCTCTTGGAAACTCGTCCAAAATCGTCCAATAAACACCGATCCTCGATCAGATATAATCTTTCTAGGCACGCCATGCAGCCTCACAATCTCACTGATGAAAACTCTCACTATGTCAGGTGCCTGATACGTCGTACACACAGGAATAAAGTGAGCACTTTTCATCATAGTGTTTACTACTACAAAAATCGAGTCATGTCTCCTTGTCGTCAGTGACAATCCAACAATAAAATCCATCGAAATAACTTCCCATTTCGACTCCAGAATAGCATGCCGTTGAAGTAATCCTGTCGGGTGTCTATGTTCAGCCTTTACCTACTGACACTCGAGACATCTAGCCACAAAGTTGACTATGTCAGCCTTCATTCCTTTCCAGAAGAATAAGGGTTTAAGGTCTTCCCTCATCTTCGTGACTCCTGGGTGAGCCATGTAAACTGCTCTATGAGCCTCGCTTAGGATCAACATCCTCAACTCGTCGTTTGGTGGTACGTAAATTCGACCTCTAAACCTCAATAAATCATCGCTATCAAAAGAAAATCCCTCATATCGTGGTACCATCATTCTGTTTTGTCCAATAAAATCCTCGACTTCTTTGTACCAGTCATCGTCACGCTGTAAAGTGAGAATATTCTCACGTAGATTTGTCTGAATAGGTAACACCGAAAAGATGCGTGGCCTCCGACTCAAAGCATCCGCCACTCGGTTCACTGTTCCCTTTATGTAAGTAATCTCGAAGTCATACTCGCTAAGAAGTTCTGACCAACGTCGTTGTCGTGCGCTCAGGTCGCTTTGCGTGAAAATGTTTTGTAGTCCACAATGATCAGTCTTTAATTCAAATTTTCATCCAACAAGGTAGTGTCTCCAAACCTTCAAGGAATAAATGATGGATAATAACTCCAAATCGTGCGTCGCGTAGTTCTCCTCATGCCTTCTCAGTTTCCTCGAAATGTAAGCAATCACTCGTTCGTCTTGCATCAAGACTCCGCCTAAACCTTCCTTGGATGCGTCAGTGCATACCAAGAAGTCTGTGTCCATGTCAGGGACCTTTAGTATCGGTGTTGTTGTCAACAACTCTTTAATCCTCCGAAATGCTTTGTCGCATTTCTCTGTCCAAACAAACTTCTTATTTTTCCTCTGTAATTCCGTGATCGGATTTTCTATCTTCGAAAAATGCTCAACAAACCATCGATAGTATCCCGCTAAACCCATAAAACTACACACTTCTGTGACATTCATTGGCGCAGGCCATTCCATAATAGCCTCCACCTTTGTTGGATCCATGGTGATGCCTTCGCCGGAGATGACATGCCCTAAGTAGTGAATCCTCGATTGATAAAAAGAACATTTGGACAACTTCCCATACAATTTGTGCTCTCGCAAACACTGTAGTACCAAGCGCAAGTGCTCTTCATGTTCCTCCTTCGTCCAAGAGTAGATCAAAATATCATCAATGAATACTTGGACGAACTTGTCCAAGTACTCGCGGAACACCCCGTTCATCAAAATCATGAATACCCCTGGGGAATTTGTTAGTCCAAAAGGTAAAACAATAAACTTGTAATGTCCAAATCTCGTCTTAAGAGAAGTCTTAGGGACGTCATCCTCCTTGATCCGTAATTGGTGGTACCCTGATCGAAAATCGATCTTGGAGAACACCATCGCACCCTTCATTTGATCGAACAGATCATCAATTCTTGGTAAGGGATATTGATTCTTGATTGTATCCTTGTTTAGTTGACAGTAGTCAATGCAAAGCCTCCATGATCCATCCTTCTTTTGTATGAAAATAATTGGTGCACCCCACGGTGACATGCTAGGATGTATCAGTCCCAGGTCCAACAATGCTTTCAGTGGCATTTTCAACTCTTGCAACTCCGGGGTCGACAACCGATAAGAAGTTCTTTCTATCGGTTCGGGTCCCAGTTTCAGGTCTATGGTAAACTCCAATTCTCTTTCTGGTGGCATCCCAGGCAACTCCTCTCGAAATACATCCGCAAACTCCTTCACCACCGGAAGGTTTTCTAGACCTTTTGCAACTCCCTTTTCGTTTAGTGCAAGGATTTCATAAAGCTTGCACCCCTTGTGCATACTCTTCCATAGCTGTAAGGAAAAGACGAACCTCAGGGATACTCCCTAGTTCCTTCCTACAATCACCTGTCTATGTCCTTCATCATCGACCAAGCTCAACCTCTTCGTCTTACAGTTGAGTATCGCCTCATGCGTTTCCAACCAATCCATACCGACCACGACGTCATAAGACCCTAAGATCATGACGTACAAGTTGACTCTTGTGACAAACTCTCCCAGGTCAAGGGCACATCCCGTGACCTTTCCTCCAACCTTCTGTTTTTCTCCCGAAGCCATCTCCACGAAGATAAAGTCATCCTGTTCAACTGCCTTTACCTTAATCCTTTTTAGCGCTGCACCATAAATGAAACTCTCAGTAGCACCTGGATCTATCAAAATACTAAGGGTTTGGTCCACGAAAGTACCTGTCGTCTTGAGCACTTTTGACTAGTGCTCTTCTTGGCGATTATTCACCGCTACGTGAATCCGATGGGCCTCGCCCATATCTCCCACTGTAGCAGGTCTGGCTGATCTGAAAACTCTGGTCCTCTCCACAGGACAATTGCGCTGGTAGTGTGGCTCCCCACATGTCCAACACCCCTTCTTCGGCCCAGTAGTCCTGGTACCCGAAGTAGAAGATGACTGCCCACCAGCCTGAAACCCTGGTCTGTTCTGCTGAACAGGCCTAAACTGGTGTTGCTGCGGGCGACGCTGCTACTGGTGCTTTGGTCCTCGATAAGGTGTCCACTGATGAGGCGGCGGTCGTCGAGGTGTAGTGAACATGGATCCCCTCTAGAAACCACGATAGCTTGGCGTATTTCTCACCGGTGTCTGATGCTGCGGTGTACCACTGGAACCCTGCCCTGCTTGTCTCGATGGAGTCCTGGTCTGACCCCCGCTGATAAGCTCCTCCTCTACTATGAGGGCCTTTTGGACAATGTCGTGCAAGGTTTGAGGCATCAATATCCTAACCTTTTCACGTAGGCTACCGTTAAGGCCCAACATGAACCTGTTGACCTTGAGCTTCTCTGTGTTAAGGTGCGGAGCATACCAGAGCAGCTCCATAAAATGTGCCTCATACTCGGGCACCGTATGACCTCCCTGTCGTAATGCGTTGAACTCATTGAGCTGACTCTCAATGAATTCCTCTGAGAGATACCTCTCTCGGAACTTTTCCTTGAACAGTTCCCATGACACATCTTCGACAGCCATGTTCAGCTGCGGTAGGAGCATCTTCCACCATAGAAGAGCGCTCCCCTTCAGTTGAAAGACTGCAATGCGGACCTTCATGTTGGAGGTATAATCACGAAGTGCGAAGCACATCGCCATATTATCCAACCATGCCTCAGCAGCTGTGCCGTCTGGGGCACCAAAGAACTCGGGAAATTTCACCTTCTCGAGTTCTCGGTGAATGCTACTTGTAACGGCCAGTGCGCGCGGCAGAACCTCTGCGGGTGCCGACGCCCTAGCCTCATCTCTGTCCAATCGGCTGATCAACGCGTCGGACATGCACTGAAAAGATATCATCATCCCCATGACATCAACAACAGTGATTTTCTCCTGTCTAAGAACCTGCTCTCCTCCCTAGGGGTTAGACCCCTCAGGCATGGATGTTGCTGGAGGCGTCACACCTCCTCCCCTAGCACCCCGTCGTCTGCCTCCGCGGTGTCCTCTAACCATGATTACCTACACACACGCAATCAACTCAATCAACAACAGAATAATGAAATATAATCATGTAAATGAAAGTTGTAGAGAACCCCAAGTCGCGGGTCAAAACTCGCTCCGATACCATATGTGACGACCTCCTCATTACGACAACAACTCTGAAAACAGGTGCAATTTTTTTCTTTTTTTTCTTTTTTTTTTTGTTTTGTTTAAGGTGTGTGCGCGCATATGGAAGTGACAACACACTTGACTCTATGTCACCACTCGACAACCAACAAGACACAACCACAATCTTCAACACAAGAAGACTGAAGGCACACAATGAGTAACTGCAACAATACGACCATAGGCATAAGGCACACCACACAACATTAAGACATACTGGGGGTGCACAGTAAGAACGCAGAGGGAAGAATCCATGGTGTTAGGGTTAGTATTTCTTCACAGGAAAGCAGGGCTTTTAGTCTTATGTCTTCTCGAAAGAAAGATTAGACAGGCTCCTGGCCGACTGCTTAGGCAGAAACTAGCAACCTGACCTAGAAGAAGACGCAAGAAATATGAACACAACAAGACGACACTGACATATTGCAGTGAAAACAAGCAATATACACCCCTAGACATAAGGCATACAACTAGAAGTCGTAAGCAGAAAACGACACAAGGTGGTATGTACAGTACAGTCACAGACGAAATAATCCATAGTAGTAGAGTGTACTATTTCTCCACAGAAAAGCAGAGCTTTAAGTCGTATGTCTTCTCGAAAGAAGATTAAACAGGCTCCTGGCCGACTGCTCAGGCAGAAACTAGTAATCCCCTCAGGTGTGTCGCAAGAGTGGAAACCCTGACTTTAAAGGGCCTAAGACTCTTGATACGGCACTGGATTCCTTACACAGAAAAATACACACAGACATATATGCTAGGGCTACTGAAGGTGTCTAAATCCCGCCCGACACAAGCAGTCCAGTCGACAAATTATTACAACCCAGCGCAATAGTAGACAAAAGAGCGATCACATCTTCTACAGACGGTGCAAGACAAGGACTCAGATGACAACCATTAAATTAATGACAAGGCAATGTCTATGACTCATCCATGATTGATTACTAGCCAAATTCTCCATTGATTTTATTAAGCCACGAGTACATGAGTTATAAGGTAGATCCAAATGAATTATTGCCCTTAGTTTAAGGGCCTTACTCCTTGTGCTGAAGATAGCAAAGAATTTAATGTCAATATAATGAATTAACCTCCATATTTCATTTTTCTACCACATCAATGTAACAAATAACAACGTCCTTACGTTCCTGAGTACCAGGACTACGAAGCATTTTTCCAAGGTAAGGGTATTACCTTTACATTGTTCGGTAGTAAAAAGTTAGTAAAATTTCCACTAAGGGACGAAACCCTTACCTTGTTGTAAATGTTTAAGACTGACATCATAATTGTAACTAAAAGTAACAAGGTAACATCATAATCAAATGACAAAAATACAATGTAATTAAACATGACAACGTTTAAGGGTAATTAAGGATAACATCATAATTATAGACAACATCATATTGAAATTAACCGTATAACATCATACTTAGAATCACATCCTATTTATAAGTAACATCCTAATGGAAATTTTCAATAACATCATACTTAGAAATGGCAATACATATTAATACAATCTCTAAAATGACAAAAGGACAAGATTGGAAAATGACAAATTAACAATAATAAAAATGACCATACTTATAAATAACAATAATTAACAAGGGTCCATATATAGAATTTACATCATATTACATATTATTGGTGATATTAAAACCTACAATGTTACTACCATATAGTAATGGCAATTGAACAACCCAACGGTAGTAATGATAACATAATGCATGTAAATAATTAATAATGCAATTTATTCAGCATTTCAGTTTATAACCATTAAATAACTATCAATTAATGAACAACTCTAAACGTAGACCCAAATAGAAAATGCAACTGTAAATAATGCATTGCATTAAGGGATAGTAAATTAGTAATGTTACCATAATGCATTGCATTAAGGAAATAGTAAGAACGTAGACCCAAATAGAAAACGCAACTATAAATAAACCCTTGAATTACACAATGTATGCCAATTAAAATGCCCAACCTATGTCAGTAAACGCAGACCATGAAAGCATATACACGCAGACCAATAGATGCCCAGTACATATCAGTGAACGCAGACCATTAAAACATTGAAAACACCCACCGAAAAACGCGCACTGTTGATAGAACGCCTCTACAAACTGTCCTCCGAATTGCCAGAACTAAAATTTGGATGCCACCCAATTCGCAGTGCCAGAACGAATTACATAAGCAACCAAAATAATTTGCTAGGAGCAATCAAGTCCAGGATTAACATTACGAAGGCTAAAAGAAAAACAAGGCAGCAAACGGTTCCACCCGTGGTAGGGAGATAGCACGAAAACTCAGTGAAGAGGGTTGGAACCGTGCGGTTAACTCCTCCGAAACGCCAAGAGAATCCACCCCAACATGCAGAGCTTAGAAACAACAAAAAAAATGCAGAGCCAGAAGCAAGACGTAGAGAAAAAATGAGAATGCAGAGATTCCATAACAAAAAGCTCTTTTCCACGAGAAAGCTAGAACGAAGTTTTTACACAAAAATGCCATAACGCAACCTTTACGCGAGGATGCCAGAATGAAATTTTCAAGAAAATGCCAGTGATGAAGGGGACAGACAATTCACACTTCGCCCATCCAGCACAAAATCCTTTTCTTTAACTGTATGGAAACGGAGGTAAATGGCTTCAATTCCAGAAGTGATGACAGCAGAAAAGTTTTAATTCTCTCACAACTACGGAGGCAGGCAAATTAATTGTTAAAGGCATTAAGGCCAGATCTGATACAAACTACAGTAAACAAATGTTGAGAAAAAACTCCAAATATAAACCGGTTCATTTCACACTTCTAAGTGACACATCATTACCTAAATTTGCTGCGCCCATTAGGAAATTAAGGTGCACCGCAATCGGATCAGAGCCTAAGGGCGTTACATACATGTAGACTTAAATAAATTTGATACACAATCTTCAGGAATGGAAATAGGTATGAGTATCTAGATTTTTTTTTTGTTAGACATCCAATGATCCACGACAAAGGAAAGACAACCTCCGGCTGTTCGGGGTAAATGGATATCACCAAGGCGTTTGCTCAACCCCTTGATTCAAGTATGTAATTTTGACAAATGTTTTTTAAATAAAACTATCCAGAAAACGAGTCAGGCTTACAAGTTTCAGTCTCAAAACCAGAACTATAACTTCCGTCTTGAGAACCTTCAGACACACATTTTTCAGGAGATAGTTTGGACATATGGACTTAGTCGAATAGAGCCGGCTAGAGGTTCGGGTTTCTTGCACAACAACCGACTACAACCACCATAATACACATACAGGTCTAAATTATACATTCTACACAATCTATCATTTAACCGAAGGGGCGTACATTTGCCTGTTCGCCTTCTCTGTGTGTCATCCGCTTGCTCTATGTCACTCCCGCTCGCCGACCGTCGAGAACTCACCGGTACCTCCCAGCCAATCGCTAGGGGTACTCTGCTTCCCCCTTAGCCCCCCGAGCCGCAAAGGGGGAACACAAGATCCAGAGATAAGACTAGCTTCTCA
>ML789280.1:190298-210596 GCA_009831015.1 Picea engelmannii
ATCCTATACCCATATTAGATCTCATTTTCAAAATATTGATCACACTACCAACCTTCCTAACCTCTTAACTCAACAAAAGTATGGTGATCTTGGAAACCTTCTCTTAATGTTTTTCGAGCACAGAAACAAAATTCTAAAGAATCTCAAGTAATCACTTACCCTCTTCAAGTCCGATAGACCAATTAGGTCTTAGTGGACGTTAATCATCATCATCATCATCATTAATTTAATGTAATATTAAATTATTATATTAATTAAATGTATTATTATATTAATTGTGTTCCCTAAGCATGTTGGTCATCAACTAGCAACAACCACATTAAATAAAGAGTGGTTGATATATGTCAATGAACGCCATTTTACCACCTTTTACTTAATGTGATTGTTAGACAATTCAATCATATATAAATATAACACTTTTGTCTCACTTATGTAGGTTATATTCTCTTTTATTTATTTATTTCTAATGAACTTTCACTTTTATTTAAATCTTCTAAATTTTATTTTTTATTTTAAGATAATAATTAGAGTGTTTAAATTTTCTAAACATTAAACATAAATAAAAATTTATAAATTACACTAAACTAGTGTAGGGATATTTTATTTATTTGTTTGTTTTTAATGAATTTTCACATTTAAATATTATAATTTTTTTTTTTTTTTTAAGATAGTAATTGAAAGTCTTAGGCTAAATATTCTGGCAAGAATTGTTGGATTCTTAGATTTAAATGATTATTTATGTAGAATCCAAATATTCCTAAATTTTTCAGCTTGTTGAATCTATTTCTACATTTAAAAATGAATTCTAAACAACAAAAAGTACAAATTAATGTAAATTTATACACAATTCTTTAAATATCCACTCAAAATATTGAAAAAAAATCTAAGCATTAAACATAGACAAAAATTTATAAACTAAATTAAAACTAGTGCATGAATATTATACCTTGAAACATTGGAAATAATTTGTGTATGTGATATTGATTATTAAAGTAATAATTAATAGTATTGAGTCAGCATTTAAAGCCAATTTTTTTTTAAATTATATTAGGCTCATAATTTCGTTGATTTGCAATTTAACCTATATGATACGGTGAATGTTATTTATTTGAAAAGTATATCTTTTCGTTACCAAAGTGGATTTGGTTAGTTGGTAATGTTATTCAAAATCTAAGCTCTTATTTGATAAGAACATATTTTCTTTAGCAAAGTGGATTTAGTTAGTTCGTGATAATGTCATTAATTAAAAATTTAAATTATATCTTATTATGACTTCAAATGGCAATCAAAATTGGTTAAAGTTTTCAACCTTTAAATAGGTTAAAGTTCTTAATGAATAATAAATAGAAAAAAAATATAAACTATACCTTCCTATGATTTTAAAGTAAGGAAATTAAAATTCGTTAAAGTTTTTAATCATTAAATAGAGGAAAGGAAAAGAATATTAATTATTTTAGAAAACAAAATGCAAAATGGAAAGATGAAATAGCATACAAAATACCATGCCACAAGGTTGGCAATCAAAATTGGTTAGAGTTTTAGGAAAATAATGTTAATTATTTTAGAAAAGAAAATGCAAAGTGAAAAGATAAAATAACATGCAAACTACCATGTCACAATGTTGGAAAGTGGAAGCTAATTTGCATCAATGCAATTCAATTTTGACACGACACTCTTTGGTATCACCATTATTTCTGGAACCATTCATTATTGTGCTTTCAATCACTATGCTTAGTAATTAAGGTTAACATGGATAGGTTTGAGCTAGTGAGTGGTAGTGAGTGGTTGAGTAGTGGAAGTAACAAATGAGAATGCAAGTGGGAAGGAATAGTTTAAAAGGAAAGGAAAATGAAATTCCATCTCTCAATTACACATTACAAATATAAATAGATTTATATATCTAAATCAATGAGGAGAAAAACTCTCATTAGCATTACGATGAGATGTAATATTATATTTCAGTATGCTTTATATGGTGTGTATTCGATCATATGGAGTGTATTGAAATATGTTATATATTCATTCATATTGTTTTCATGCTAATTATAATTTTTAATTAATATGTATTTGAAAATTTTAAAATACCACATATAGAGTGACTGAACAAAATGAATCAAAAATCTATATTTTAAACAAGAATGGAATACTAGAAAATGTTATACTCATTCATATTAAAAATAGAAATATAGAAATAAAAATATTATTTTGAGAGCATGTCCTTTTAACTAATATATGAATTAATATATGTGGTGATTGTATACCTTCTCTATATTTATTTATGTGGTTACTTGTTGTTATGACTATGCCCAAGCATGATGAGTTGTGGATAGCCACTTGTGTTCTTTGAAATTCTTAAATTCTCAACTATATATGACATAGTTGAATCGAAATTTAAGAGTGTGTTAGGGAAATTTTATCTGTTCTTTGTGTTGTGTTAATTTATTTCAATGGTCATTTATTTTTTAAATACATTTTACTATGAGGATCAATCATAATTTAATAAAGAATTCAAAGTAGTAAAATCATACAATCACACACCATTTGACATATATGATTTCTTGTGTAAATTGATATGGGAAAACCAAAATGAAGGGAAACACCATTATTTTCATAAAAGAATAGATCTATGTGCTAGCGACTTAATGCTAAAAGAAAAAGTACACCTTTAATCTACTATTGAGATACACTAGTGTAAAATTGAGATTCTTGCTTTACATGGACTATGGCAAGGAATTTACAAACTCCTTCTCTTCCTTCTTTTTCATTAGTACTTACCACGGTACATCTATGTAGTGATTACAAGTTTTGAAAGTCAATTTGTCTTCCCCTCTACCCTAGAACTTGACCTCTGACCATAGCTTCAAATATGGTAAAGCTTCTTTTCACATAGTTCCTAGAAACTAGATTTATTTGTCTCCAAGTAATATTGTGATATTCATTTTAAAATTCATCAATGAACTACATTTAATTTTACTTCTACTGAGACCGATAATAAATGATTGCATAAATCAAACTCTACAATACTTTTATTTTTCCTCTCTCTACTTCGTGAGTCCTCAAGAATCTCCTCTATGGATGGAAACTTGGTATACTATACAAGATCAATAAAAGGTGCATAAATCCAATGGCTACTTCTATAATCCTCCTCTTATTATTAGGGTCCTACCCTAACCTCCATACTTTAATTTGTGTAGGATTTAGTTTAGTCAATTAGTGTATGAAAAAATATTCTTTCAATAAGTCTCATTAGATAGAAACAGATAGTTATTTAATGTAAAAGGGTCCACTTTATTGAACAAGGATTGTGAAATTTTGGTGAAATCTACACAAAGAATGTAGCTAGCAAAAATGAACAAAAAACATGAAAGCTTAGAGAAGAAGAGAAGAATTGGAGAGAAAGAATAAAGAATAGTATTAACCACTAATCCAAAATCAAAGAGTGAATAATATACAATATATATAAGCTACATGATCCAACTAATTATCCATAGTATTATTATAGAGACATGTTGACATCCACTGATATAAACCCTCGAGTTATGTTCCACCTAGTCCTAGCTAACTATCCATGTAGTCATCGGTTAATTGAATCATACAAGTAGATTGGAGATAATATCATGAATGAACATGTGGTCTAACCTTGTAGTCTTATGTATATAGTTTCCCCCATCCTGGTGATGATTTGAAGGTGAGTGTTCCCTCTTGGGGATGATCTCAAGGTTAGCATGCAACACTTCGTAATAATATTGAGGTTTCCATTCATGTCTTGACTTCACTAGTCTAACTGATATATAATTGATTACTGACTAAAGAGGAGGTGGCACCCTCATCTAGGGGAGAATATTTTCATCTATAGAGGAATATATCAAACCAGGTAAACACTCAACATAGACAAATAAACATAGGATAGGAAATACTAGGAGGGTGTGTAACATCTCCAATACTACCTTAAATGACTACTAGGGAGTATGAATGGGTTCCAAAAAGAATATGTTTTAGGTATCCAATTTACAATAAACTTATTTTGAAAAAGGAACAACAGGAAATAGGTAATATGGAAAACCTCATGGGAAACCCCCTCCCCTCAAGATACAATGATAACAAAGAGGAGGACAACTTCCAAAAAAATGTGTTCTTCACCCCAAGGAGACCTCAGAAGGCTTGACATCTATGCTCATTGAATTTTTTGATGAATATGCATATGTATGTACAAATATTATCAAGTAAATGCACCAGTTATATTTCCTTATCTATCCATTTTCTCTAACTCAAAGGAAAAAGATCCAAATCCTCATCATTTATGGCAGTTTTCCAATACATATTTTCATTAGCCTCTTCATAGGAATGAGGATTGAATACAAGAACCATGTAGTAATGCATGAGAGTTATTGGTTATATGAATTTGAGAGCATGTGAATCTCCCTGAAATTTGGATCTTGTCCTCTAGTATCAACAATATCATATGCAAGATGTAACATCCCACTCTGGCGCACTGAGAAAACTTATTATTTGAGGACACTTGCTCACAAGTGATCTGGACTTTGCTGATTTTAAAACATTTATACTTGATATGATGCATTATGATAGATGAAATGATGTTTTACTATTTGATGTAGATAGGTGCTATTGACTCATTTTTATTGAGTGTGCAGGGTTTTGGACCTTGAGGATGTAGAGGCATTGACAGAACCCCTTGGACTCCAAAATGAGTCAGGGAGTGTGCTATTTGGGTTGATTTATTTACCTTGATATTTTATTGATTTGATGATATGTTGTTGACATGATTCTGACACGATGGTTGATGATGCAGGCTGACGATAGCTTGCCGACCAGACTCACATATGGAGTAAAGGGGCCACACACGATTTCCAGAGAGGTTGAGGGAGAGGTGTGGATAGCAGCCCTACCACAACCTACTAACACTCCCGTCGTGACTTGAACTGTAGGTTAACGATTACCTAGTTCGAGAGGATCCACGATGCCGTGAGGGAAGACTGCGACAGTCACTCACGATGATTCTAAGGGGCGCGCAATAAGGCGGGGGACTTATTCCTTAGATCCCTTAGTCTCCCACAAGTTCACCTGGTGGAGTGTTGACTCCAGGGGTTATAGAGACTGCCAATCAGTCAAGTCAGCGAGTGGCGCCCTTGGAGCACGTGGTGCATCCTGAAGGGCACGTCGCGCAAAAGAAACACAAGTTGGTGAGTGGCACCCTTGGAGCATGTGGTGCATCCTGAAGGGCACGTCGCGCAACAGAAGCAAATGAGGCGAGTGACACCCTTGGAGCACGTAGTGCGTCCTGAAGGGCATGTCGCATTGATGATGATGATGAGACAAACCTAGATGACTCTAAAACCTAAACGCCTGAAGAAATTCTTAAAACGACTCCCGTAATTAATTGGCGCCCAGTTCAAATCTAAACCTAAATTTAAAACATCTCTAAGATAAAATTTTGTTTATCCCTAAGGAAAGGACCCTACAAAAATAAACATAAAGATGTAAACTAAAACCCTCCTATGTAATAGTTTAAGTCTTCTTAAATTTAAGGCGGGTAAAGTGAAAAGAGGGTTAATTTGATTAAAAACCATGGTTTTAATTGTAAAAAGAAATAAAAATTAATTAACATGGGAGAGTATAAAGTTATGAATTTAAAAAAATAAAAAATGAAAAGATTAATTAGCGCATTTATCTTTTTGGTTTTAAAAGAAGAGAAAAGAAGAAAAAAAGAAAAAAAAAAGGAATAAATAATAGAAGTAGGGAAACTAGTAATAAAGGAAACATATTAAAGGAAAGTGGGGGACATAGGGTAAAAAGCAAAAAGGAATCAACAATTAAGAATTTTCTATAATGAACTAAAATAGCAACTTCTTTTAGGGAAAGTTATTAAAAGCATGTAAGGGGATCTAGGAACACCTAGGAATAATTTAAGGAGCGACTATAGGTGGGTGAGGGAAATGAGTCTTTTAATATTTTTAAAGAAAATAATTTTGGAGAAACATGGGGGATGAGTGACACTTGGACGACAGAGATATTTTTAGAGGATTTTCATTAAAACTTAATTTGATAGTGATTTAGGAATGTAGGTGGGTCTCAAATTTCGATAAAGGAAAGGGAAGATGAGGAAGAAGGGGGAAACGGTGAGCGTAACGTTACACTATTGGATTGTGGCTTGACTGATTGCTTGTGAGGAGTTGGGTTTTTCTCAGCTCGGATTGGAGTGGTAGCTCAGCCTTGCGAGGTGAGCTGAGAAGCTTGACTTATCTTCTGGATCTTGTGTGGCCCCTTTGCGGCTCGGGGGGCTAAGGGGGAAGCAGAGTACCCCTAGCGATTGGCTGGGAGGTACTGGTGAGGTCTCTATGATTGGGGAGAAGAAGCGACGTGGAAAAGGAGCCAGACGGAGCACCCGGACGACACCCAAGGACAGAGTTGAGGCAACGGTATAGTTGTTTTTAATTTGGTAGAATAGGATGCTTGATGATCTATGCCGGTATCAAAATATTGGTCGTATATGTATTGCCTTTTAAGTTTATATAGTTGGATAAAAATCTGTTATCAAGGGAATCTTCTTGTTGCTTGGATGAAGATAGATTGATTGTATGTGTATTTTTCTCTAATACTCTGCAATGCAAAAAAATAAATAAATAAAAGTTTATGTTCTCAATGGGTTATTCTTGTGGCTTGAAGCGTAAGAGATTGGTTTTATGTGAATTGATCTCTAATTCTGTGTGGATGTGATAAAACCTGTTATCAATGGAATCCCCTTGCCCCTTGAATGTGATAAGAATGATCGTATATGTATTTTTCCAGCAGCTGTAATAGAAACATTTTTTTTAATTGTAATCTCCCTTTTTACCTGAAAAAGTAATAGGACTGGTCGTAATATCTACTATTAGTGTATGTATTTGACATCGCCAAGTTGGATAGATCGACTAGAGTCCGTTCCTTCCACTGTTATGCGGGCTCGTACTGCCCAGATCTATGGGAAGGGAACATTCTAACCCTTTCACCAACAATCTACCTCTATGACCGTATTTTCCCTTGGCTCTGCATTTTATTTTCGGATGTGATTCTCTGTGACCTCGTGGAGAGTAACCACATGTTTGATCTCTTGATCTCTACGTTTGTGTTCCTATTTTTTTATCTCTGCTTGAGTGGTGTTTCCCAGCAAATTGGGGGAAGTTACCCACGCAATTTGACCTCTTAATCGCTTCCTTTTTGTGTTATTTCTTTGTGCTTGGGCGTTGAAGTTGACTCTTGGCGAATGGGGGAGAAGACCCTCGCGTTCAACCCAACCCTATGTTTCCCTTCCTATTCCCTTGCCGGTATACAGCTGTGGTGGGCGTGCAAATTCTAACCCTGTTTTTTTGTGAACCCTGCGCCTTGGTCGTCTTACCTATGTCTGCACCTACGGTTGTCCATGGAAAACGTTTAGAATTTAACTCCTTCCGCATTTACCATCTGGTGTGTTCTTCTTCATCACTTATTTTAATCTGCCTGCACCGATCCCTGCCCTTACCCTTCTTTACCTGTTGGCAGCGATTGTTAGGTGCGCACATTTGGTGACAGGGCCGCAAGTCATGGCTGTCGTGGCTGGCGTGACTGTGTGTTAGTCGTGCCCCGGTAGCTGTGTTGGCTGGGCATTACACCTTGCATGTAAAGTGCACGCTTGGACTCCTCCTTCGTGAGTGGAGTTTTAAAACAACAGACCTTCCAACAGTTTAGAAAACGCTTCCACTTTCCCCAAACTTTTTTCGGATTGTTGCCTTGCCAGTTGCCCTTGACTCTGGCTGTGCTACCTCCGAATTCGTGATTATGGCATGCACACTGTAGTGGCCGATTGGTTGGGTCTATGGAAGGCACTCTCTTGGCTAGTTCTTATCGCCCAGGATGTCTTCAACTGTGCTAGTAAGTGTCATATCGGTGACTGTAATATTTTTATTACCCTACGTAAGGGTACTTCCATTGAACCCATTGTTGTGATTAATGGCTTAAAACTGTGACTGAAACCCATAAGAGGAGGTCTGATTATTTTAAATTCAAAGCTACCTTAATGAAAGGAAAGGATGGGTTAACTATGTCATGTTCTTGTAGTTCCATCTTAGTGATAGCGATAATGTGCAAGTTCTTGTTATTTTTTAAATTTACATTAATGATAATATGAGGTTAGTATTTTAAAAACTTGTCATTTTAAAAGAATTATATCGCTAATTTATATATTGTCTTTCTAAAATTTGGGTACCTTTAAATATGAATTTTTAAATATGGTAATCTTTATACATGGACAATTTATAACCGGGATGTCACATTGTTATTTTTAATTGACTTTAATTATAATATGAGGTTACCTTTATATGTTGACAATGAGTATTGTCTTTAAGATTTGTCATTTTAACAGAAATATATCTCTATTTTATATATTTTCCTTCTAAAAGTCGATATCTTTATATGTGACATTTTTAAATATGGGCAGTTTTACCATGGATAGTTTTTAACCATGACGTCTCATTGTTATTTTATTTAAGACGTTGATTATAATTATGAGGTTATCTTTGTATATTGACCTTAGTGTAAGGGTATTGTCACAACATAGTAAAGAGTGTAGTTGGGTAGATAACTTACAAGAAGGAATGGCGTAGTTATTATTGCATTATTAAAGAATTTATGATCATAAATGATGTCGAATTGTGAGATCCTCCTGTTTATTTGAATGTTCTATCTAGTAAGGTCATTGTAAATCTTATGGTTGTAGCATATAAGAGGGTTTGTAATTGTAAATCATGGCTAGGATTGTGATACGAATGTAAGGTGTTTAATATTTCATGACCGTGTTATTGTAACTTTTATTGTTATTAATAAACATTTACGGTATAATAACCTTGATTAAGTACAATAGGATTTCCGAGTCTGTAATGAGGGTGTTGTTCTTTGTAGATAAAGTTGTACTTGGTTGATAAACCTTCCGGGCGTTGGGACTGTTGTCGGGTGGGATGTAGACACACCCCCCAAGTAGCCTTAGGAGATATGTCTGTGTGTGTGATTATTTCATGTAAAGAATCTAGTGCCATATCAAGATTCTCGGGCCCTTTAAAGGCAGGGTTTCCACTCTTGCGACACACCTGATGGAGATTACTAGTTTCTGCCTGAGCAGTCGGCCATGAGCCTATCTGACCTTCTCTCTCGCCGGAGCAGAGAACTAAGATTAAACGCCCTTCTTTCCTATGCAGAAATAGTAAGATCTACTACCATGGATTCTTCCCTCTGTGTTCTTACTCTGCCTACCCCAGTATTTCGTTAAATGTTGGTATTGTGTGCCTTATGTCTTGGTCGTTCATTGCTTACAACTACTTGTTGTGCATCTTGTCTTCTTGTTGTGATCATCGTGGTTGCATCTTGTTAGTTGTCGGGTGGTGACGTAGAGTCAAGTGTGTCTGTTCCCTTTCTACACGCGCGCACACAAATGTAAACAAAAAAAAATTTGCACCTATTATAATATTTTTTGTCGTAACGAGGAGGTTTGTTACATATGGTATCAGAGCCGGTTCGACTCGCGACCTGGGATTCGCTACGGCTTTCGTTGTCACAATTGATTTTATTATACTGTTGCTGATCGAGTTGATTGTGTGCGTGTACGAAATCATGGTTAGAGGACACTGCGGAGGTAGAAGACAGGGTGCTAGGGGAGGAGGCGTGACGCCTCCAGTAGCATCCACGCCTGAGGGGTCTAACCCCAGGGAGGAGAGAAGGTTCTCGAAAAGGAGAAGATAGTGGTTGGCGACGTCATTGGGATGATGAGATCCTTTCAGCGCATGTCTGAGGCTCTGATCAGCCGATTGGACAGACACGAGGCCAGGGCGCTAACACCCATAGAGTTTCTACCGCGCGCACCAGCCGTTACTGGTAGCATTCACCGTGAACTCGAGAAAGTGAAATTTCCCGAGTTCTTTGGTGCCCCGGACGGCGCAAACGCCGAGGCATGGTTGGAGAACATGGCGATGTGCTTCGCACTTCGCGATTATACCTCCAACATGAAGGTCCACATGGCGGTCTTTCAACTGAAGGGGAGCGCTCTTCTATGGTGGAAGACACTCTTGCCATAGATGAACATGGCCGTGGAGGATGTGTCATGGGAACAGTTCCGAGAGAGATACATTTCAGAGGAATTCATTGAGCGTAAGCTCAATGAGTTCAACGCATTATGACAGGGAGGTCGTACGGTGCCTGAGTATGAGACACATTTTATGGAGCTGCTCCAGTATGCTCCGCACCTTAACACTAAGAAGCTTAAGGTCAACTAGTTCGTGTTTGACCTTAATGGCAGCCTACATGCAAAGGTTAGGATCTTGATGCCTCAAACCTTGCACGACGCTGTCCAAACGGCCCTCATAGTAGAAGAGGAGCTTATCAGTGGGGGTTAGACTAGGAATCCATCGAGAACAGCAGGGCAGGGTTCCTCTGGTACACCGCAGCATCAGACACCGACGAGACATATGTCGGGATATCGTGGCTTCCAGAGAGGATCCATCTTCACAACACCCCGACGACCGTCGCCTCAGAAGCGGACCCCTTATCGAGGACCACAACACCAGCAGCAGTGTCACCCACAACAGAAGTAGTTTAGGCAGGTTCAGTAGAACAGACCAAGTTTCCAGGCCGGTGGGCCATCATCTTCTACTTCGGGTACCAGAACTACTGGGCCAAAGAAGGGGTGTTGGACGTGTGGGGAGCCACACTACCAGCGCGACTGTCCCGTGGAGAGGACCAGAGTGTCTGGATCAACCGAACCTGCTACAGTGGGAGATATAAGCAAGGCCCATCGGATTCATGCAATGGTGAATAACCGCCAGGCAGAGCACCAATCGACTGTGCTCGAGAAGATAGGTAATGTTGCTAACCAAACCCTTAGTATTTTGATAGACCCAGGTGCTACTGAGAATTTCATTTCTGGTGCAGCGCTGAAAAGGATTAAGGTTAAGGAAGTCGAAAAGGATGAGTTTAGCTTCATGGAGATGGCTTTGGAATCCAAACAGAAGGTTGGAGGAAAGGTTATGGGCTATGCCCTTAACCTGGGAGAGTTTGTCACGAGGGTCAACTTGTACGCCACGATCTTAGGATCTTATGACGTCGTGATCGGTATGGATTGGTTGGAATCACATGAGGTGATACTCAACTGTAAGATGAAACGGTTGAGCTTGGTGAATGATGAAGGAAAGAGACAGGTGATTGTAGGACGGAACCAGGGAGTATCCTTGAGATTCGTCTCTTCCTTACAGTTACGGAATAGTATGCACAAGGGGTGCAAGCTTTATGCGATCCTTGCGCTAAACGAAAAGGGAGTAGCAGAAGGTATAGAACACCTTCCGGTGGTGAAGGATTTTGCGGACGTATTTCTAGAGGAGTTGCCTAGGATGCCGCCAGAAAGAGAATTGGAGTTTACTATAGACCTGAAACCGGGGACCGAACCGAAAGAAAGAACTCCTTATCGGATGTTGACCCCGGAGTTGCAAGAGTTGAAAATGCAACTGAAGGAGTTGCTAGACCTGGGACTGATACATCTTAGTGTGTCTCTGTGGGTTGCACTGGTTATTTTCATTCAAAAGAAGGATGGATCGTGGAGGCTTTGCATTGACTACTGTCAACTGAACAAGGCTACGATCAAGAATCAGTATCCCTTACCAAGAATTGACACTCTGTTCGATCAAATGAAGGGTGCGACGGTGTTCTCTAAGATCGATTTGCGATCAGGGTATCACCAGTTACGGATCAAGGAGGATGACGTCCCTAATACCGCCTTTAAGATGAGATTTGGACATTACGATTTTACTGTTTTACCGTTTAGATTGACAAACGCCCCAAGGGTATTCATGAGTTTGGTGAATGGGGTGTTCCGCGAGTACTTGGACAAGTTCGTCCAAGTATTCATTGACGATATTTTGATCTACTCTCGGATGATGGAGGAGCATGATGAGCACTTGTGCTTGGTATTACAGTGTTTACGAGAAAACAAACTGTATGGGAAGTTGTACAAATGCTCTTTTTATCAATCGAGGATTCACTACTTGGGGCATGTCATCTCCGGTGAAGGTATCGTCGTGGATCCAGCCAAGGTTGAGGCTATTATGGAATGGCCCACGCCAACGAATGTCATAGAAGTGCATAGCTTTATGGGTTTAGCAGGATACTATCGATGATTTTTTGAGGGATTTTCAAAGATAGAAAATCCGATCACGGAATTGCAGAAGAAAAACAAGAAGTTTGTTTGGACCGAGAAATGCGCGGAAGCATTTCGAAGGCTTAAAGAGTTGTTGACCATAGCACCGATACTAAAGGTCCCTGAGATGGATGTAGACTTCTTGGTATGCACTAATGCATCCAAGGAAGGTTTAGGCGGAGTCTTGATGCAAGACGGATGAGTGATTGCTTACATTTCGAGAAAACTGAGAAGGCATGAGGATAATTACGCGACGCATGATTTAGAGTTATTAGCCATCGTTTATGCCTTGAAGGTTTGGAGACACTACCTTGTTGGACAAAAATTTGAATTAAAGACTGATCATTGTGGACTACAACACATTTTACGCAAAGCGACCTGAACGCACGACAACGACGTTGGTCGGAATTGCTTAGCGAGTATGAATTTGATATTACTTACATAAAGGGAACAGTGAACTGAGTGGCTGATTCTTTGAGTTGGAGACCACACATCTTTTCAGTGTTGCCTCTTCAGATGAATCTATGTGCGAAGATTCTCACTTTATAGCGTGACGATGATTGGTACAAAGAAGTCGAGGATTTTATCGGACAAAACACAATGATGGTACCACGATATGAGGGATTTTCTTTTGATAGCGATGGGTTATTGAGGTTTAGAGGTCGGATTTACGTACCGCCAAATGACAAGTTGAGGATGTTGATCCTGAGCGAGGCTCATAGAGCATTTTACATGGCTCACCCAGGAGTCACGAAGATGAGGACAGACCTTAAACCCTTATTCTTCTGGAAGGGAATGAAGGCCGACATAGTCAATTTTCTGGCTAGATGTCTCAAGTGTCAGTAGGTAAAGGCTGAACATAGACACCCGGTAGGATTACTTCAACCACATGCCATTCTAGAATCGAAATGGGAAGTTATTTCGATGGATTTTATTGTTGGATTGCCACTAACGACAAGGAGACATGACTCGATTTTTATAGTAGTAGACAATCTGATGAAGAGTGCTCAGTTTATTCCTGTGGGTATGACGTATCAAGCACCTGACATAGCGAGAGTTTTCATCAGTGATATTGTGAGGCTGCATGGCGTGCCTAAGAGGATTATATCTGATCGAGGATCGGTGTTTACTGGATGATTTTGGGTGAGTTTCCAAGAGGCCTTGGGAACTCAACTTAACTTTAGTACTGCATATCACCCAGAGACTGACAGACAGATAGGACGAATGAACCAAACCTTGGAAGACATGTTGCGCTTGTATGTGATGGACCAACAAAAGCATTGGGAGGAATTCTTGCCTCTAGTAGAGTTCGCTTACAACAACAGTTACCAGAGCACCATTAAGATGACGCCTTTTGAGTTGCTTTATGGGCGACCATGTCGGACACCCTTGAGTTGGGATCGACTTTAGGATAGGGTCCTAGTGGGACCAGAAGCGATCCAAGAAATGGAAGAGCAAATGCAAACCATAAGACAAAGGATTAAAGAAGCGCAGGATCGACAAAAGAGTTATGCCGATGCACACCGAGTCGACCGTAGTTACGAGGTTGGCGATTGAGTCTTCTTGCAGGTTAAACCGCATAAGAGTTCGATCAAGTTTCGAAAGCGAGATAAAATATCTCCTAGGTTCGTGGGACCTTTCGAAATTGTGGAGAGAAAGGCGCCCATGGCCTATCGACTAGCCTTGCCTGATTCTTTGAGGCGTATGCACGTTGTTTTTAATGTAACAGTTTTGAGACATTATATTAGTGATCCTACACATGTGATTGACATGAGTTCCTTGCAGGTATCGGACGAGGGAGCGCTCACGGCTGAGTCGTTCCACATCTTAGATCATCGCGTTTGACAGTTACAACGTCGAACGGTAGATCGGGTCAACGTCTAGTGGGACAGTTATAGTCTGCACTCGACGACCTAGGAAGACGCATATGATATGCGTCAGCAATTTCCATTTTTGTTTGATAGATAGACTTATGATACTGTGATACACTTATTTCGGAATTTATACTGAGAAACTTTGGGACGAAGTTTAGACCAAGAGGGGGTGTATGTAACATCCTGCTCTGGCGCACTGAGAAAACTTATTATTTGAGGACACTTGCTCGCAAGTGATCTGGACTTTGCTGATGTTAAAACATTTATACTTGATATGATGTGTTATGATAGACGACATGATGTTTTACTACTTGATGTAGACAAGGGCTATTGACTCAGTTTTATTGAGTGTGCATGGTTTTGGACCTTGAGGATGCAGAGGCATCGACAGAACCCCTTGGACTTTGGAATGAGTCAGGGAGTGTGCTATTTGGGTTGATTTATTTACCCTGATATTTTATTGATTTGATGATATGTTGTTGACATGATTCTGAAACGATGGTTGATGATGCAGGCTGACGATAGCTTGCCGACCAGATTCACATATGGAGTAAAGGGGCCACACACAATTTCCAGAGAGGTTGAGGGAGAGGTGTGGACAACAGCCCTGCCACAGCCTACTAGCACTCCCGCCGTGACTCGAACTGTAGGTTAACGATTACCTAGTTCGAGAGGATCCACGATGCCGTGAGGGTAGACTGCGACAGTCGCTCACGATGATTCTAAGGGGCACGCAATAAGGTGGGGGCCTTATTCCTTAGAGCCCTTAGTCTCCCACAAGTTCACCTGGCAGAGTGTTGACTCCAGGGGTTATAGAGACTACCAATCAGTCAAGTCGGCGAGTGGCACCCTTGGAGCAAGTGGTGCATCCTGAAGGGCACATCGCGCAAAATAAATACAAGTTGGCGAGTGGCACCCTTGGAGCACGTGGTGCATCTTGAAGGGCATGTCGTGCAACAGAAGAAAACGAGGCGAGTGGCACCCTTGGAGCACGTAGTGCATCGTAAAGGGCACGTCGCATTGATGATGATGATGAGACAAACCTAGATGACCTTTAAACCTAAACCCCTGAAGAAATTCTTAAAACAAATCCCCTAATTAATTGACGCCCAGTTAAAATCTAAACCTAAATTTAAAACATCTCTAAGATAAAATTTTGTTTAGCCCTAAGGAAAGGACCCTACAAAAATAAACATAAAGATGTAAACTAAAACCCTCCTAAGTAATAGTTTAAGTCTTCTTAAATTTAAGGGGGGTAAAGTGAAGAGAGGGTTAATTTGATTAAAAACCCTGGTTTTAATTGTAAAAAGAAATAAAAATTAATTAACGTGGGAGAGTATAAAGTTATGAATTTGAAAAAAAATAAAAATGAAAAGATTAATTAGTGCATTTATCTTTTTGGTTTTAAAAGAATAGAAAATAAAAAAAAAAAGAAAAAAAAGGAATAAATAATAGAAGTAGGGAAACTAGTAATAAAGGAAACATATTAAAGGAAAGTGGGGGACATAGGGTAAAAAACAAAAAGGAATCAACAATTAAGAACTTTCTATAATGAACTAAACTAGCAACTTCTTTTAGGGAAAGTTATTAAAAGCATGTAAGGGGATCTAGGAACACCTCGTAGTAATTTTAGGAGCGACTATAGGTGGGTGAGGGAAATGAGCCTTTAAATATTTTTAAAGAAAATAATTTTGGAGAAATGTGGGGGATGAGTGACACTTGGACGACAGAGAAATTTTTAGAGGATTTTCATTAAAACTTAATTTGATAGTGATTTAGGAAAGTAGGTGGGTCTCAAATTTCTATAAAGGAAAGTGAAGATGAGGAAGAAGGGGGAAACGGTGAGCGTAACATTACGCTCCTGGATTGTGGCTTGACTGATTGCTTGTGAGGAGTTGGGTTTTTCTTAGCTCGGATTGGAGTGGTAGCTTAGCCTTGTGAGGCGAGCTGAGAAGCTAGACTTATCTTCTGGATCTTGTGTGGCCCCTTTGCGGCTCGAGGGTCTAAGGGGGAAGCAGAGTACCCCTAGCGATTAGCTGGGCGGTATCGGTGAGGTCTCTACGGTCGGGGAGAAGGAGCGGAGTGGAAAAGGAGTGGGACGGAGCGCGCGGATGACACCCGAGGACAGAGTTGAGGCAACGGTATGGTTGTTTTTAATTTGGTAGAATAGGATGCTTGATGATCTATGTCGGTATCAGAATATTGGTCGTGTATGTATTACCTTCTAAGTTTATACAGTTGGATAAAAATATGTTATCAAGGGAATCTTCTTGTCGCTTGGATGAAGATAGATTGATTGTATGTGTATTTTTCTCTAATGCTCTGCAATGCAAATAAATAAATAAATAAAAAATTATGTTCTCAATGGGTTATTCTTGTGGCTTGAAGCGTAAGAGATTGGTTTTATGTGTATTTCTCTCTAATTCTATGTGGATGTGATAAAACCTGTTATCAATGGAATCCCCTTACCCCTTGAATGTGATAAGAATGGTCATATATGTATTTTTCCAGCGGCTGTAATAGAAATGTTTTTTTTAATTGTAATCTCCCTTTTTACCTGAAAAAGTAATAGGACTGGTCGTAATAGCTACTGTTAGTGTATGTATTTTACATCGCCAAGTTGGATAGATCAACTAGAGTCTGTTCCTTCCACTCTTATGTGGGCTCGTACCGCCCAGATCCGTGGGAAGGGAACGTTCTAACCCTTTCACCAACAATCTACCTCTATGACCATATTTTCCCTTGACTCTGCGTTTTATTTTCGGATGTGATTCTCTGCGACCTCGTGGAGAGTAACCGCAAGTTTGACCTCTTGATCTCTGTGTTTTTGTTCTTGTTTTTTTATCTCTGCTTGAGTGGTGTTTCCCAGGGAATTGGGGGGAAGTTACCCACGCAATTCGACCTCTTAATTGTTGCCTTTTTGTGTTATTTCTCTCTGCTTGGGCGTTGAAGTTCACTCTTGGCGAATAGGGGAGAAGACCCTCGTGTTAAACCCAACTCTGTGTTTCCCTTCCTGTTCCCTTGCCAGTATACAGCTGTGGTGGGCGTGCAAATTCCAACCCTGATTTTTTGTGAACCTTGCGCCTGGGTCGTTCTACCTATGCCTGCACCTACAGTTGTCCATGGAAAATGTTTAGAATTTAACTCCTTTTGCATTTACCAGCTGGTGCATTCTTCCTCGTCACTTATTTTAATCCGACTGCACCGATCCCTGCCCTTACCCTTCTTTACCTGTTGGCAGCGATTGCTAGCTACGCACAGTCGGCGACAGGGCCGCAAGTCATGGCTGTCGTGGGTGGCGTGACTGTGTGTTAGTCGTGCCCCGGCAGCTGTGTTGGCTGGGCATTACACCTTGCATGTAAATCACACGCTTGGACTCCTCCTTCGTGAGTGAAGTTTTAAAACAAAAGACCTTCCAACAGTTTATAAAACGCTTCCACTTTCCCCAAACTTTTTCGGACTGTTTCCTTGCCAATCGCCCTTGACTCCGGCTGTGCTGCCTCCGAATTCGTGATTCTGGCATGCATGCTGCAGTGGACGATTGGTTGGGTCTCTGGCAGGCACTCTCTCGGCCAGTTCTTATCGCCCAGGACGTCTACAACTATGTTAGTAAGTGTCATATCGACGACTGTAATATTTTTATTACCCTACATAAGGGTACTGCGCTTGAACCCATTGTTGTGATTAACGGCTTAAAACTGTGACTGATACCCATAAGAGGAGGTCTGATTATTTTAAATTCAAAGCTACCTTAATGAAAGAAAAGGATGGGTTAACTATGTCATGTTCTTGTAGTTCCATCTTAGTGATAGGGATAATGTGCAAGTTCTTGTTATTTTTTAAATTGACATTAATGATAATATGAGGTTAGTCTTTTAAAAACTTGTCATTTTAAAAGAATTATATCGCTAATTTATATATTGTCTTTCTAAAATTTGGATACCTTTAAATATGGTCATCTTTATACATGGACAGTTTATAACCGGGATGTCACATTCTTATTTTTAATTGACTTTAATTATAATATGAGGTTACCTTTATATGTTGACAATGAGTATTGTCTTTAAGCTTTGTCATTTTAAAATAAATATATCTCTATTTTATATATTGTCCTTCTAAAAGTCGATATCGTTATATGTGACATTTTTAAATATGGGCATTTTTACCATGCACAGTTTTTAACCATGATGTCTCATTGTTATTTTATTTAAGATGTTGATTATAATTATGAGGTTATCTTTGTATATTGACCTTAGTGTAAGGGTATTTTCACAACATAGTATAGAGTGTAGTTGGGTAGATAACTTACAAGAAGGAATGGCGTAGTTATTATTGCATTATTAAAGAATTTATGATCTTAAATGATGTCGAATTGTGAGATCCTCCTGTTTATTTGAATGTTCTATCTAGTAAGGTCATTGTAAATCTTATGGTTGTAGAATATAAGAGGGTTTGTAATTGTAAATCATGGCCCAGATTGTGACACGAATGTAAGGTGTTTAATATTTCATGACCGTGTTATTGTAACTTTTATTGTTATTAATAAAAATTTAATGTATAATAACCTTGATTAAGTACAATAGGATTTCTGAGTCTTTAATGAGGGTGTTGTTCCTTGTAGATAAAGTTGTACATGGTTGATAAACCTTCCAGGCGTTGGGACTGTTGTCGGGTGGGATGTAGACACCCCCCCCAGGTAGCCTTAGGAGATATGTCTGTGTATGTGATTATTTCGTGTAAAGAATCTAGTGTAGTATCAAGAGTCTCGAGCCCTTTAAAGGCAGGGTTTCCACTCTTGCGACACACCTGACGAAGATTACTAGTTTCTGCCTGAGCAGTCGGCCAGGAGCCTATCTAACCTTCTCTCTCTCCGAAGCAGAGAACTAATATTAAACGCCCTGCTTTCCTGTGCAGAAATAGTAAGATCTACTACCATGTATTCTTCCCTCTGTGTCCATATTGTGCCTACCCCAGTATGTCGTTAAATGTTTGTGTTGTGCGCCTTATGTCTTGGTCGTTCATTGCTTACAACTACTTGTTGTGCATCTTGTCTTCTTGTTGTGATGATCGTGGTTGCGTCTTGTTAGTTGTCGGGTGGTGACGTAGAGTCAAGTGTGTCTGTTCCCTTTCTACACGCGTGCACACACATGTAAACAAAAAAAAAATTGCACATGTTATCAGAGTTGTTGTTGTAACGAGGAGGTTTGTTACACAAGATCACTGGATACTAGTAGGATGGAATGTGCCCAATTGGGTCTTTGTTCTATATATAAACATGACTTCTCATGTACTTCCAAATTTGATTCAGAAATCATATCCAAAATATGATCTGAGGAAGCTGAGAAGGAAGTTGAGAAGCTCCTTCTTGTCTTTGAAACCTACTTTAGGAGGAAACTAAGAAGCTTGTTCTTTCAGTGGATTTTATCTAATATTTGTCTATGAATTCTCCAACATGGATTATTTACAATATTACTTTATCCACAATAGGACTTCCAATTTTTCCATACTTCATATGGATTTGACAATGATAATACATGGAATTGTATTTCTCGAGAAATAAACATGCAGATAAATCCAAAAGCCATATATTGTCTATTGACAAAATTATTTTTCTCATTGTCGTAAGTGGGATATTTTTATATTTCCATGGTTATTCTATATAATCTTCTTATTTGAAGAAGGAGAATAATCTTTCACTTCCAATCTAAGTAATTTTATGGTGTAATAAATGTTGGCGTTGGAAGTAATTCCATTCTTTGCGGTTTCTTCAATCTTTTGTACCTGCAAATGATTGTTTATCCACATTGTTTTTAGCACATATTGGTTATTATAACATGTGAAATTATAGTGAAACATACACAAATAATCTAGCTAGAAACAATGATAAAAAACTTCTAAAGTTCAGAGAAGGAGATAAGAATTGGATAGAAATAATAAAGAATTGTATTAGCCACTAATCCAAAATGAAAGAGAGAATAATTTACGATAGATATAAGTTACATGAGCTAATTAATGCGCCATAGTAGTATTCTGGAGATATGTTGACATACGCTAAGAAAAAACTGAGTTATCCGCCACCTAGTCATATTTAATTGGCCATGTAGTTATCAATTAACTAGATCATACAAGTGGAGTGGAGTGGAGAGAATATCATGCATGCACATGAAATGCTCCCTTGTGGTGATGATCCCAAGGTGAGCATGCAACACTTGGTGA
>ML789280.1:211509-222215 GCA_009831015.1 Picea engelmannii
ACTATTCCTTGTACAATTTTAACCATGAGGGTCTACTTATGTACTATCCCTTTTATGCGGACCTGCTCATACAATGTTCATGATATATATCAAAAGGTTCCTTTCAAGCCACTCATTGTAGTGAGATAAGTTGGGAATAACATTTTTATGAACCTTGGGTATCAAGGTGTGATATTGATACATGGATATAACCAAGGGGGGACCATTATAATGTAAAGAGAATAACACTTCCACACTCTTTCAGAATAACCATTGCATACCCTCCTAGAATTAGAACTTGCGATACTTCTTTCCAAATATAGACATGAACAAGTTTGATGGTTTTGATCCCTGTAGATGGGTTACACAAACATAATACTATTTATCTATCCATGGAATTATTGATGAACTAATGAAGCTTGGAGTGGGTTTTCTTTTTATCTAGATACTAAATGCTGGCAGTGGTGGAAATGGTATAAAAATACTTATACTAGATACATTTCCTTGATCCATTTTATTAAGGCCATATATGTTTATTTTTAATGAAGGATCATTATTTGGGTTTATTAACCAAATTACAACAAATAGGTATGGTTATAGAATTTAGAGTGACCTTTGAGTTGTTGGAAATATCTATAGAGTGTCCTCTTGGTTATTTTCTAAAGAATGTTTCATCAATGGTGTCATGTAGAAAATTTGAGTACAAGTAATGATGCACTACCCAATTACTTGGTTGGAAGGTTGTGAATGAGATAAATAATAAAATATGGTGATTAATTCCCAAACCCAAACATTTATGTTCACCTCTTGCACTCACTCTCATTTAGAAACTACCACCAACCCCTTAAACTATCTACCTTAGAAACAGTCCAAATGTTGTCCTTGGAAGAGATAGTCGAATGTTAATGCTTTCGACTTTGCTATAGTTTTGATGAGAGATATTCATAAATGAAAATATCTGGAATTTTTTTTTACTTCAAATGGATGTACCACCTGAAGACCACTCAAAAGACATCCCAGACAACAAAACACTTCAACAAAGATTAGAAGACACAACTCCTCCTACTCAACAACAACCTCCCTAGATCCCTGTGAAGAATGTTAAATTAATCTCCATGACTTATCTATTTTTTCATCCCCACAAAATATAACATTTATTGGGTATATCATGAAATACAAGGTGATTGCGCTGATTGATGTTTGTAGCACCACAAACTTCATTTGTAAGATGTTGGTAGAAGCCACCCATTGTTATTTCCATAGCATACCTACTTTTCATACTATGAGATCCAATAGGAGTATGATAAAATGTGTACGTTTATTTTAAATTCAATTTTTTTTTTCTCATCTAAAAAATCATATGTTTTCTACTTAAATGGGTGATTGTGATGTATTCCTCAATTTAGAATGGTCAAACAGTTTAGGACCAGTCACCATGAATTTCAAGGATTTATATATGTGATTTACTAAGGAAATGAATAAACATATACTCAAGGGGATTCAATCTACTTACCTTCAAATTATTAGCTCCCATCGTACAAAGAATGTATGAAAAAAATATACTTAGGAATTAAGCCAAATTCCATGCCATAGAGGTAGTGGATTCCTACTACAATAGATTAACCCTCATTTGCAACTTTTCTTGACTAAAAATCAATATATATTTGAGACACTATCCATCTGACCACCTTCACATGTTAAAAATAACATTGGGATTCCCCTAGTTCCAGGTAATCAACTACATAATTGGAATCCTTTCATAAATAAGATTGAAATACAAAATATCTTCGAAGGACTATTAGAGGTGGGATTCATACAACCAAGTACCAACCATTATGCCTCACATGTGGTCTTGATATTAAAGAAATAAGGCAACTAGTACATGTTTCTTAAGTTTCAATATCTCAGTAATTTTACCATCAAGGAAAAATTTCTCATTCTCAATATTGATCATATATTGGATGAGCTTCGTGGAGTCGATTTCTTAACTAAACTAGACCTTCATTTAGGCTACTGGTATAAAATATGTATGGAGGATGTGGATATCCCTATGATATTTTTTCACATACATGATGTTCACTATGAGTTTTTAGTGATTCCCTTTGGACTTTACAATGGTCCATCCATCTTTTAGAGCCACATAAAAAATGTTTACTTTCTGGTAATCACATCCCTCGAGACTTGTGAAATGGTTTAATATCCTCCCGTGGATCCTTTAACTCTGGTGGTTGTATAAAAAACTAACAAGTCAACCTTTTGGTTTAGCAACAAATGTGTGCCAACAATTGGTATAAGATAAAAAGGTCATGGGTTTGATTCTAGTCAACTGGTGTCGAGCACCTCAATTGGTGTTTAGGAGGATATTTTTGACTTGGTCGTCAACACCTACTTCAGGACTCGTGACATGGATTAACAACCTCCAGTGGATCCATTAAATATGGAGGCTATATCAGAAACTAACAGGATAACCTTTTCATTTAATGAAAAGCGTGGGCCAACAACAAGATCTTTTGAACCTTCATTGTAATTTTGTGTTTTTCTTCTTTGATGGTATATTAATCTACAACAGAATGTGGGAGCCCAATTTCAATAGAACAACTATAATTAATGAGTCCATGGGAGGTTGTTAAACCATGTTACGAGTCTTGTAATTTTGAACACCTTTGGCATGGTTGTATAAAAAATTGACAACATTTGAGTCTCTAGTGGTCTCTAGAATATCTATAAGCTCTCCCAATCCTTCTTCAAGGATTGATATAAAAAATGCAAGTATTAAGAAGGGGAGTAGGATTCATTGGTAGTTTTATTTTGTCCATTTGCAACGGATCTCTTCCTATCCATCATAACCATAAATTAGAAGTGCGTAACATGATCAAGAGACTAAGGAGGAGAAAGGAGAAAGGACTCAAGGGAGATTTGCATCTCCATCCAAAGTTATGAGAATTTGAAGTAATTTCCTTATGAGAATCTAATAGATCATTGGTTTTACCCTAATATGTTTATATCTCATTTGAAAATGTTAGGATCTAGTTCATTTCATTATAGATCAGGTCAGAGACAAGTAGATATAGAATTCTAACACCAAGTAGAGAGGTCAAAGATCATAATTTGTCTTTGGTGTGCAAGAAGTATATTATGGAGACTCGAGCTGGAACTTGAGATCTGCATCAATACATACATATAAAGGAAAAACTACAAATTAAAGTATTCTATCTCTACCACTCCTTAGGTTAATTATGAATCCACTTTCTTGACTCTAGGAAATCCATAGGAATCTACCATTTTCTATCTAGTATAAATAGGTGGGTCCTAGAGAGATAATTTTGTTTATTCAGTGAGATCCCTATGAGATTTTTTCCCATAAAAGACATTACCTAAAATTCCAACTTTTTTTTTAGGGCTCCAAAATTTCATTACTTGGGTCACAATGTCAATCAAAATGGGGTAATAATATATCCCATTAAATTTGTGGTTATGCAATATTATCCCTACCCCAAGACCTTGAAGAACTTGCATGTTTTCTTAAGAGTTATGAGATACTATAGAAAATTTGTGCAAAAAAAAAATAGAAAAATTCTCTCTCCCTAGCATATCTACTAGAAAATAATTCCTTTCTATCGAGTGAAAATGTTGCGCAAGCCTTCTCTACCTTAAAGGATTCCATGTGATCTATTTCATTCTTAGCAATGGAAAATTTATATAAGATATTTATCTTTGAATGCAATGTGTCAGGTAGAGGGACAAGTTCGTTACTGATGGAAAAATGGTGTTCCTTTGCATTCATTGATAAGTAAGTGTGTGGTTGCAATTATAGAAATCCACCTATGACAAAGGGATGTCAGAAATCCTTGATGCAATCGTGGATATTTTTAAGGATGGAAATTTGTATTAAAATGTAGAAAACTGGGCTAATATTGCTAGTCCTTAATATGCAAAATGTAAAATATTTGGTGAGAGTTTTGTAAAAATATTAAACTTTCAAAGGATTTTATATAGTTTCTATAAGATTTTGGCGATTTTTAAGGTAGAATAATTTTATTCTATTGAATTTGGGTGAATCATAAAGAAGAAAAAATGGAAATTTGTGAATCATTTTTTCAGAGAAACCATGGAAAATTATCCCATTGGAGAAATTTAGCCCTTAATATCATATACCCATGAAATTGAAACTTGAAACACATGTCTCATCAAAAGGAATTTATAGATCAAGTCTGACAATCATAATACCAAGTATTTTATATAACAAATCTGTAACATCCCGCTCTGGCGCACTGAGAAAACTTATTATTTGAGGACACTTGCTCGCAAGTGATCTGGACTTTCTGATGTTAAAACATTTATACTTGATTATGATGCATTATGATAGATGACATGATGTTTTACAATGTGATGTAGACATGTTCTATTTGACTCAGTTGTATTGAGTGTGTAGGGTTTTGGACCTTGAGGATGCAGAGGCATCGGTGGAGCCCCCTTGGACTCCGGATTGAGTCATGGAGTGTGCTTTTGGGTTGATTTATTTACTGTGATATTTCGTTTGATTTGATGATATGATATTGCCATGTTATGACACAATTTTTGATGATGCAGGCTGACGATAGCTTGCCGAACAGACTCACATATGGAGTAAAGGGGCCACACATGATTCCAGAGAGGTTGAGGGAGAGGGGTGGACAACAACCCTACCATCGCCTACTAGCACTCCCGTCGTGGCTCGAACTGTAGGTTAACGATTACCTAGTTCGAGAGGATCCACGATGCCATGAGGGCATACTGCGACAGTCTCTCATGATGATTCTAAGGAGCGCACAATAAGGCGGAGGCCTTATTCCTTAGAGCCCTTAGTCTCCCACAAGTTCACCTGGCGAAGTGTTGACTCCAGGGGTTATAGATGTCTACCAATCAGTCCAGTTAGCGAGTGGCACCCTTGGAGAACATGGTGCATCCTAAAGGGCATGTCGCACAAAATAAACACAAAAAGCGAGTGGAACCCTTGGAGCATGTGGTGCATCCTGAAGGTCACGTCGCACAAAGGAAACAAACGAGGCGAGTGACACCCTTGGAGCACATGGTGTGTCCTGAAGGGCACGTCGCATTGATGTGGATGAAGAAAACAAACCTAAATAGCCCTAAGACAATAGCGCCTTAAGAAATTCTTAAACAACTTCCCTAACCCAGTGTCGCCTGGTTCAGAATCTAAGTACTAAGTCTAAAACTTTTAGGGTAAAATTTTAGTCTAACTTTAAGAGCAGACCCTGGAATAAAAAAAACAAATTAAACAAAAACCCACCTAAGTAATAGTTGGGTCTTCATAAAATTCTTGGGGTGATGACGAGGGGAGGATTTAAAGTAAATCTAATAGTTTTAAAATTTTACAAAGAAGAAATTAATTCCTAACTTGTGGGAGAATGACATCACCTATGTAGTATAACATAAAGAAAATTCCAAAAAAAAACTAAGACCATTATCCTCTCATTATCCCTGTCTACATTATTAAACTATCATCCATCACCTTAATCTTCCAGTATCCATTTCCCATTTACATGTTCATTTCACATTATTAAATCACCATCCATCCCCTTAATTTCTCATTATTCCTCTTTTATGTTATACATCTACATTTCCCATATACATGTTTGTCATCACTTTAATCTCTCATTATCCTATATATATATATATATATTAAAGATAAATTAAAATGATGGATAATGATAGATTAAAATGATGAATAACATGCATGTAAATAGGAAAATATATATATATATATATATATATATATATTATGAACAAATTGTTGTGTATTCCATAATCTCTAATTTATAGAATAAAGAAAATTAATAATGGATTCTCTTTCCATTAATTTATTAGTCCCTACCGCCTCTACCATTAATAAAAAGTTATGAATTTAAAAATAAATTGAAAATATTAATTAGCGCATTTACTTTTTTTTGGTTTAAAAAAAAAAAGAGAAGGGATTAATGAAAATAGGGAATTTAAGTAATAAATGAAACAAAGACAATTAATAAGTTAAAGGATATAATTTTGGTGAAACATGGGGGATGAGTGACACTTGTAAGACAGAGAATTTTTAGGGGTTTTCATTAAAACTTGAGTTAAATGTGAATTAGGGCAAGGGGGGGTCTCAAAACTCTATAAAAGAAAGATAGATGAGGAAGAAAGGGGGGATGGGCAGTTAGGTATGGTTGTGCTGCCGAAATGGGGACTGGACTGATTGCTTGTGAAGAGTTGAAAATTTCTCAGCTTGTAATAGAGTGGTAGCTCAGCCATGGAGGTGAGCTGGGAAGCTAGGTATACCATTTGGACTTTGTGTGGCCCCTTTGCGGCTCGGGGGGCTAAGGGGGAAGCAGAGTACCCCTAGCGTTTGGCTGGGAGGTACCGCTATAGTCTCTACGATCGCCGAGCAGGAGCGGCACGAAGCGCGGACGTCATCGCGACGGGCTATAAGGCAACGATATGGTTTGTTTGTAAATTGGTAGAGTAGGATGCATTATGATCTACTCCAGTATCATAATATGGGTTGTGAATGGATTTAATGGCTGTTTTACTTATGTTCCTTGGTGGCTAAAATTGGCTATAGTCTTAAAATATTTCTTAATCGTTGTTGTTTCTAGTCTATTGGGATAAAAGAGATATTAGGACTGTGTTTTTAAGTGTCGCTGTGGGCTTTTCTATTACCATGGGTGCTTGTATATCATCGTCAGCTATCTCCTCCTGTTCCGAATTGGGGTTTGTTTCAATCGGATTCATGAGTAAATGTGTTTCATTTTCTGACAGGGGTTTCTTTCGGTTGTGTTGGATTTTTCCCCTTTTGTTCAATGGATCGGATATTTCGTTCTTGCTTCAGTTGTATGGGCATTTTTTTTTGTTTTTATTCTTATTTTGACCTAAGAATTCGTGGGAAATATTCCTTGTAACCATGTTGGTATTTTCATTGTTGGATTCTGCATTATGTGTTGTCAAACTGCGTTATACCCCCACGGATTTCGCCCTCTTTCTCGGCTTGGTAGTTGTGTTCTCAGAGTTGGGAAGAACGCCCACGCGGATTTTCTCACACCAGCTCTGTGTTTGGTTATTGTTTAATAACCTCTACGATTTGCAGGAGGTAACCTATGGTTCCCTCCCCTTTCTCTGCAATTTCGGCATCTTGAATTGATGGAGGGTAGTATTCTCAATACAATTGTAGTTGTGGGGTTCTTTGCATGAAAACAAATCACCAATATACAATTAATTATTTGTAGTTCCAATAGTGCTATTTCAATCGTTGAGATCTAGTTGACTAGCAATTGTACTTTCCCAAAAACTTCCCATGTTGCCTCAATGACATTAGCATGACACATTCAATTTTTCCATTATAAGTTGCAGGAAACTGTTATTAGGTCGTTAAAATCATTCCATTGCATTCTGTTTAAAATATTTGCAAGCAATGCACAGATTCAGGCTTCAGCTAAAACAATGGGAGAAATAATGAAATTACTCAGAGAACAGGATGGGTCCTTGTGATGACTTGTACTATATTAATTAAACGTTGGCAAAATTCATACTACTCAAAACTTGTAGAAAACTTTTCACAGAAACTACATTATATATACACCCCTGCATATGTAAAGATTCTTTGAAAAATAGAAGTCCAGTTGACAAGGGGAGATTCAGGGCGCATAAGAATGATTCAAGAAAGCCTTGTCCATGCTTTCCAATAACACCTTTCTTCAGAACACTAGTGAGAATTCTAATATCCTGGAAAAGGGACACTTCAAGGAAGGCACGAGCCCTAATTTAATTAATCAATTTGTGGGTGACATTAGAATTTCCACGTCTTCATGACTGGAAAATACTTATCCTCTCCACATTTCTCAAGACACAAAACTATTCCTTCCAGCTGAGTTTACACAAATTAATTTTGCCACCTAAGATTATGTTCTTGTTTCAGGTTTAGTTAGCTCAACAACAGAAGAAAATGATGTAACTCCAACATCATTGAATTTTTAGTCCCCCATAACCAATTGATTACAATATATGCTCATTTTGATCCAGCATATTCAATTCAACACAAGTTTCTTAATTTTTTTGATGGATCACTACTTCTAAAGGAGAAATATCAAAAGGAATAAGTGCCAGGAAACATCACAGAGCACAAATTAGTAACCTCCTGTTTTCCTATCCATGATACCCTCGAGTTTCAAATTCTTACTCTTTCAACAAGACAACAATAAAATCCAAAGCGTTATTGGGCATAAAATGTTCTCTGAGACAGTTATTATATCCATTGTTAGAACTTAGACCCTGTCCATAGCCATCTCCCAAACACAATAACACCACCTGTCCATAGACCTTGTCCATAGCCATCTTAATTATCTATGTGGCAATTGCATATGCTTGCTGCAAATTTACGATGTGATTAGGTTAAAGTATCTGTCCTAGATAACATTCCAGAAGTATGGTGTCAAGTAGTTTATGCATCGTTGTAATATGAAATGACTGTTATTATGTTGGGTAATCAATTCATGGGCAGCACACCCAACGTAAGGAATCGATAATTATTTGCAAGTTTTAAAAATTGATAGTATTGAAGTTATCATTATGGTAATGATGTTGTAGCTTCCTTGTTAACAATTCACAGATTTTTGCAGTTGGATCGAAGGTCGTTGACCCCAATTCATTTACAAGTTTTTTTTCATAATTATTATTAATTTTCTTGACTCTCCAATTCCCTTTTCATTATAATAGTTATGGATGTTTTTCTTTTAATAATATTATAATCAATAATTTTATAATAGTTAATGATTTTACCTTTGCATCGAACTTTTACTTTTACCTTAAGATTTTACTAATGCAGCAGATTAGGGGCTAGTTTGATGAATTTAGCATAGAGGGAAGATTGAGAATTATTTTATGACAGCCATAAAGGAAACAACAAATTACTTATTTAGTTAGTATTCAATAATAGCAAGCTATTTAATTCAGTTACGGTTTAATTAATGTTTTTGCAAAGCAATGGAAGTTGATATAATGGAATGGAATGGAATGAAATGGTAGTGAAATGTTAATGTAGGGTACTGGGATGTAATGGGATGTCAATATGAGGTAAGGTCATTATTAATGCGATGTGGTGCAATACCTTATGTTAATAGTAATATTCAAGGGGATGTACATGATCATGTGGTCATCATTTATGGTATTGATATCGCAGATTATTTATATGTGTTTAGTTTTAATTAATGATTGATTGATCAAATAGCACGCCTGGAAATAAAAAGGAATTGTGCCTCGAGTTGGTCACTGTTAGATAGTTTACATATATCGGACACCTTGCGCACTTGTAATTTCATTTGGATTGGAGAAATGTTTAAATGTTTAGATTTTTGGTTGCGCGCCATGCACAATGTTGGATTTTGACTTCTAATTCTTGCTCGCAATTGAAGGGTTATGTTATTGTATTGTTATGTTGGTTGCCTTGGGTTGGTCTGATGATAGTCCTTATCTTAGTGGGATTGTTTGCCTATGTCGGGAGGGTTGTAGACACCTCCATGTTCCTCAGAACAGTCGCCATCCCTGAGACCTTAAATGGTTAAAATCGATGGGAACCTGGGCTTGAGCATTGCCTATGTGTCTTGGAGGTCCTAACCATTGCATGGTAGGACAGGCAGGTAGTCAGTTCTACTTATCGTCGTGTGATCGTCGTTTATGCGTGCATATACTTGTCGCGCATCCTTGTCGTCTTTTTATGTTCATCATGGTTGCGTCTTATTCGTCGTCGGGTGGCGACGCAGAGTCGAATGCGTTGATTGTTTCCCTTGTACACGTGCGCACACACTTTTTAAACGCACACACACAAAAAAAAATTGCACTAGTTACTAGAGTTGGGTCATCGTAACGAGGGGGTCATTACAAAATCTTATCATTGCCAAAATAGTGTAAGTGAGTTACCGAAATGCTTGGGTATGATTATGAGATAATATATAGGAAGGTAAATAAAATGTGGTGATTGATGATTTATCAAGTCAAGGTGAGGAATGAGGAGCCTAACATCTTCTAAGTCACACATGGGTTATTGCTAAAGCTTTTATTGAAGTCTTCAATAAAAATATTTTAGTAGCCATGGCCATTAAATAAAAAAATAAAAAAACAAGAGAAAGAATGGTAAAGCAGCTAGTCCTTGCTTACTTGGTGGCTTCATAATCTAAGAAGAGAAAATGAGGGTGGCTTCATAATATGGTGTGTAGAATTTGTTTGACACATTCATCTGAATGGAATTGTCTAGTAAGAGCAAGCCATCATAAATGGAAGTTCATAAAGCCATTATTTTGGAAGACCTTCACAATTAAATATCCATTTAAAATCTAGTTCTTAATCGCAGTTTGATATGTTCAAAACTTTTATGCATTTTTCACACAAGAACTTCCCAGAATTTAAAAAAGAAAAACTAACGCTCTATATGATAATAAATATGTATTATTCAGTACCAAAAGAAATACCACAATTTGGAATGTTTGAGGCTCTTCTAGACTCCGATTTGGAAAGTTTGAGGCTATGATAGACTCCGTTGACGTTGGGGAATTTTGTAACGATTTTGTTTCCTTTAATGCTTCATTATAGGCGGCCAAATACCTTGATATAGAACTACTTTTTGACTTGACTTGTAATACCATGGCCAACATCATAGCGGACAAATCTGACAAAGAAGTGTTTGAGTTGTTCAATCTCAGTGG
>ML789280.1:237767-258230 GCA_009831015.1 Picea engelmannii
AGGATTTCCATCACAATGATTACCAATTGTTGATATGGTCAATTTTTGATATGATGATATGGCTAATTTCAGATATGGGAAGAAGAATTTGCACCATCAATGACCTAGAAGGCATGAGGATGGTAGTGAAAGGAACCCAAGGGCATTAGTTCTACCAGTCCCCAATCCTAACAAATGTACCCATTGAATGGGAATTAGTTGTACCAGTCCCCAATCCTAACAAATGTACCTGTTGAATATGTTAAATGAATTTTTTTACTTTTATAAAATCTTTAAAGAAAAAAAAAACTTTTTTATCAATTAAAAAAAAAATACCTTTTATCAATTTAAAAAAAAAAAAAACTTTTATAACAATTTAAAAAAAAAGATACCTTATATCAATTTTAAAAACATAACACATGTAAAAAAGTGTCACTCAAAAATAAAAATGAAAAACAAGTCGCTGGAAAAAAAAAACACAGCTGGGCTTATGGTCAGAATGACTCATGGCTTAGACGAGTTCTCCATTGAAGCTACCCACCAGAGAGACTACCACCATTGATAGATACTTCTTGTATGATGAAATTCAGACTTTGCAACATAGGCTAATGATGGATAATGAGCCTCATACCACTCTGCAAAACACTGCCCTTCTTTACAAGATGCAATGGTAATAACTCAACCATGGAAGTCGGTGATAGTTAAGTAATACAAAAGTAGGTAAGTAGACGATATTAATGTTATTCATAAATAAAGTCATCAATATGATTAGAATACTTGTCATTATATTGTTACTTCCTTGTGCAGGTCGTTGCTAAAGAAATTCATACAAAACATACAGAAAGTATCTAGTCCATGTAGCCACCTCCTGAAAGTAGCAGTCACCACCATGAAGAAGCTTGCGCAAAGGAGGAAAATGGAGGACATGTTGTTAGGTATGATCCTGGAGCTTCAGTGAGACTAGCGCTTGATCCTATTGTTGAGGAGGCGACAAATTGTTGATTGTTTGTCTTATGCAAAGAGGAAGGTAAGGAATGTTATTTCTCCATGTGATTGACTTAGTTGTAGCGAGTGTCCACTTTTCCAAGTACGATATTATTTAGCAAGAGAGATAAGCATATAATCACAGTTACTTTGGAATTCAAGGCGGTGAACGGGAAGACCAAATCCATACAAAACTGATTACATTGTCCTAGCTTCTAGACAGACTACATTTGTTATTATGGAATAAAAACAACCAAATGGAAAATATATCATGGCATGAGCAGAATGGTACAACTCAGATTGTCTGTGATAATAAATCTATCATTTCACTGTCAAAGAATCATGCTTTTAACAAGAAAAGTAAGCACATTGATACGAGGTATCATTTCATTCGAGAGCTGGTAAATGGTAAATAAATTTCTGTTCAGTTCTACAGATTTGAAGAACAATTTGCAGACATATTTACGAAACCTTTGGAAAATTAATTGTTTAAAACTCGTCGAAATAATATTGGGGCCTGTAAGTTGTAATGCATTGTTTACAACAAATTTTGTTTTACATAATTTAATTTGTTTTTCTCTGAAATGATTAAGAAATAGTATGTCAGTATGTAATCATTTTACCGCCTGTGTGTAAACGGTGCATCGGTGGTTGTATTGACCCTTCAAGACTCGAGGTTTAAGCACCGATCACTAATTTTGTCTTGCATTTCTTAAATGGTTGCCGCCTTAACCTTTGCCAGAAACAAATTGTAATCCTTAGATCTTGAAAACATTTTTGAATCGAATTCGCTATTGTGCATTTAGAGGTATTGCCTTCGTTTATATATATATATGTTATTGAGTTTGTAAACTCATTTCATTTCTTGATGGAATTATTTATATTTCTTTCAATTTAAGTAAACACAGTAATTATTTGATTTTACTGATTGCGAACCCTGTCCCACATTTATTCAGAGTTTATTCGCAATTTGACACTTATAGTTTTGTTTTGTATCTGCATTGGGTATTAAATGTGCGCAAAGTTCTTTTGTTTTACCAAAAGCTGAAACCAAAGTGTTGGGGGCCCACAGCTCATTCTCATTTCCCGATTCCACAATCGGCCTCAGTTTTCCACAAATTTTATAGTACTCAGGATCATCAAGGTCTAGTTCAGAAAATCTCCAAATCACGCCAAATCTACCCAACATGAGAGACACAGACAATGCCACAAAGTTCACAGACAACTTGAGAATTTTGAATTCTCACCAATATCCCTCCATAGTCACCAAGAAGATCAACACCCTTTTGTTCTTCACGGTGGGAGTCAATATACAATATTGTCTACCGACTGAGATGTGTAAAGGATACTATGGGGGAAGATTTGTTGCATCCGTAAACAACCAGTCCTTTATTCTTCCCCAAATTGCGCTTCTCTACGCTGCCTACAATAACAATAGGGGAGTTTTCTCCCAGGATTTTCCCAGCAAGCCAGCTTTGGAGTTCAACGACACGGCTAAAAATATCTGCATCAACATGAATCGTTTTTTCAACTGCATTCCTTACAACACAACATGAAGCTGATTTTGCAGGACAAGGCATTATGGACAAAGGCTTTATCGGATTCAAAAATCATCCCATTCACATGCATGGCTACAATTTCTTCTTGTCTGTCGAGGATTTGGAAACAACAACCCCAATACAACCCCAATGACTGTGTGTCAAGGAGCGATCTCTAGTTTGTTGTAAAACAGAACCTCGTAGAAAGATAACTTTAGTGCTTCTTGTGGATGTCATTTTGGTGAATGTGATGGGATTGAAACTCCGTTGCAGTGTTGCTGAGTGGCAGAATTGGTTGAAGCTTGAGTTTGCATGCTTAACCTCGTGGTACTTTAGGAGTATACAAAATGTTTTTTTGTTCTGTGTGGATCTCCCGCTGATTTGGAAAATATTGATGTGGCTGAAATCGATACTGAATAAGAAATTGACACTAGCGATAAAGGAACCAACGAAGTTGAGGATCATTAAATCATAATTACCTGAATCATGCACAATATCATGGACAATGTATCCCTTGTCGAGTAATCATTGATTATGTTAAAATTGTGCCACTTTTTGTTTAAGAAATTGCTGATGGTATTGAAGAGAAGATTGCAGATCTTTTTTTCTAGATGGTTCCGTAAAAATTCTACAATGGTTGGTTGACATGCCCATCGAGTTGGAGGGCCATATTCAGTTAGGATATACTATTTTGACAACTTTTATTGAATTGAAGCAATTTATGTGGGAAAAGTTATTTGCCAAACTGTGAATTACAAAGTCACAACCATGACCAACATAATCGAAGCTGCCCGGATCATAATCGAAGCTGCCCAGATCATTGATGTCAACTTTGAAGAATGTATGTCTCTCTTTGGTTGTCAGGAGGGACAAAATATGATGAGTTTACTCATTCATTGGATGTCTGAACGTTGCGTTCACATAGTATCCCTGAAGCAAAGCATCTCCTCCAGGAGCCGATGTACCTTCCTTTTCTCGTAGTTTCGTCTATCGAGGAAAATATTGGTGTGTCAAGAGGTTAGAGTTGGTTTATGTTGGTGAGGTTTCTCCTGCCTACAATATATTTTTTTCTTCATAGGTGATGGCTAGTCTATTTATAGCTACAATGATATCTAGACAGAATGATGTTATTGTAATGTGAGAAATAAAAAAAAATTAATGTCTTGGAATCRTGAAAGAATGTATTGAACCTTATTGATCTCAACTAATTCAATATGGTAATAATTATTTTTGTTAGAATTAKCTACTTTAACATTTAATAATAGATGAAACATGGATATTCAATATAATCATGAATGATTGTAATGGGAGACGATGAGACTGATCTTAATGTTGTAATGGGTTTGTATATTGGACATATAGTTGGTTACATTTGTGTTGATCTAAAGTATTTTTAGATGCTTGTTGTACCTCAATTAATGATGTATATGTGATGCATAGGGGGCATGATTGGTTGTACCTACACCCCATAGTTTTGTTCCAAGTTGTATTGCCTCATCATAGGAAAGTTAGTTCTCCATGTTTGTTGTAAGCCCTAATATTCATGAATACATGTTGTGGTGCGGATTCACACATAGTTATCTTATTATGCATAGAGAGGATGTTTGACAGCTATATTGTAGCCTAAGATTGATGTTGAGTAGAGAAATTGAATCTTCAAATAAGGGGGGGAATGTGACATGGATTTATCTCATAATGTGATGGACCATACCCTTGTATCTCATTAATTGAATTTATTTTTATATGGACATCAATGCTCATTTGTTTGCAGTAACTAGTTTATGCAGGTAGAAGAGGAGGAAGTGGAAACTTGAAGGATAAATCCCATAGTGAATAAATCATATTCAAAGAGAAGCAAATGGTAAGGAAGTAATGAAGATGACATCMGTGGAAGTCTTGTGGCTGAAAGATAAGTGAAGTGAGGATGGAGATTAAGCCAAGTATTCRTTAAGGGAGAGTGTTRTAATATGTAGTTCTTACTTGWMTTAATCTTGTGTGAGAACATTATGKTTGTAACGTAGAGAAAAATCTCTACCRGAGTGGTTTGATCCTACAATTTAGGAGATTGTTAGATAATTGGTTGAAAGAGAGATTCTCTCCAACTAAGAGTATCTTGTTGTAATTTGTTGTATTTATATGTATTCCTTACATTAATTCAATAGATTAATTGATGCTATTATTTGTGTGTAATACTCTACTCTGACTGCAGGGATCAAATGCAAGCCTCCACTGCAAATGGAATACTGCAATGGAGTGTCAAACAAGTGCAATGTGAGAAATTGAAGTTGCTAATCACACATAAAATTATTAAAATTAATTTTGTTGTTCTCACAAATATTTAAAAACAATATCTCACAACCAGGGATATTTTGTCACATCACTTCCCATGAACAAAAAAGAAAATTGAAATATAAATTTGTAATAATTTAAAAAAGATAAATAATTTTGAAAATATTACATTTAATTATATATTTTAAAAAACTTTAAAAACACTTTTTCAATTTGTGTAAAATGAACAAAGTAATATGATTTTGTAGGTTGTGTTATATTGTCTCGATTTCTATATTACCTTCTTTGAAAGGTACTAATAAAAGGGTCTATTTCTCTCCTTACTTATCCTTCTTTTCTTCCCCTTATTATGGATTGAAAAAATCTCTAGGTTGACTTACTCTATGGAGCAATGGTGATGCATGTCCACCTTGTGTCATGTGCATGCATACCATGCTATATCTCTAGTTTATTGTTCGTTCCCTAGTTCTCTCTTGGTTATGTCGTAGCAAAGACAAATCCAACCATATGGGGTGATAGGGTGTGGATCCTATCAAGTGAAAATAGTCACATGTGCCGCTTTGAATGAAGCCTCTATGAGTTGTTTGTTTAAGGATCAATATGATACTTCAAGAAAATAAATGCATGTCAACCACATGTCGGGTTGTACACAAAAACCAAGTTCTCACATAGTGCCTCAATGGTGAAAAATAATCCCCATTCTTTATCTTTTTTTAGGTGAATCAAATAAGATTGGTCAAGAAATTTGTTTCTAATGATGGAAGCCATATGTTCCTTCCTTCTCGAGCGAATTAAATAGATCCACCTATATCACAATAAATATAATAACCTGGGCTATTGATGCAACAACAATTGTCTCATCCAAGCCACAACTTGGTATTCTCATAAACAATTTTTTTTAAGGAAAGGTCATCCCATTTTCTTAGCCATGGGGGGCATAAAGAATAAGGGAATAAAATGGTGTTATACTTACCTAAGAGCATGGAGGTAAGGTCGTGATCTTTATTATCTTGAAAGTGTTGTGTGTTCTCTTGTCTCTTTGGTATTCACAACTCCATACCTCATTCCTGTAAATATACCCTCGGTACCAATAAATTTACTCATTGTTACTCGTAAATTTGGTGTTTGTTAAGTGGAGGAGTTAGGGATTTAAAAAACTTTGCAATATATCTTTTACATTAGACCTTTGTAGACCTTTGTTTGTTCCCTTTAAAGAGCTATGTTTTAAGGTAAGGTCACTTATCTTAGATGTAATGACTCGTATCATGTCGATGACTAAAGAGATAAGAGAGAAGACATATTAGTTGGATAGTATGTCCCTAAGCGTAGATCAAGTAAGGTCCCAGAGCTAAGAGGTTGTTTATTTCTTCCCCTCAAATATATCTTTCTTGCATCTATGGAGCTTTTCATGATTATTTATTTATTCCTTTCAAATAACTCCATTACATTATTTTGAGGTTGTTTATTTCTTCCCCTCAAATATATCTTTCTTGCATCTATGGAGCTTTTCATGATTATTTATTTATTCCTCTCAAATAACTCCATTATATTATTTTGGATTAGTTTGTGAGACTTATGTAGGATCCCCAAGGAAATAATCAAACATGAACTTGGCTTGCACCGTCATCCATATCTAAGGATATTATTTTGTGGGGAGGGCTCACAAAAACACAAGTACCTACTCGAAATCCATTAAACCTTACCTTAGTTTACTTATTTCTCCCCCCCTTATTCATATAAGGAAGGAAGGGATTGCACCCCTTCCTATATAAATAGACTCTCACTTTATTCTTTGGGCTAGATATGGTTCCTTACCACACTACATGTCTTCAAATAAGTTACATACTTATTTCTTGGTATAAATTCTTGGTTTTTGGCATATATAACTATATATTGAATTTATCTTACCTCAACTACCTTAATCACTTAGGTAACCAAGGAGACCAGGTAGTCATACTCAAGTATTGACCTAAGGTAGAGATCAACAACCTAATTCAGGAGCCTAACTTGATACCTAGGTCAACATAAGTCCCACTTGATACTTTGTCCCAATAATTATTAGTAGACTAGGTAACACCCCTTCACAAGGTTGAAGTAATAATTATATGAGAAGTAACCTAGTAAATAGAAGGGGTAAATAACTAGAAATAGTGATAACCCAATAATCAGGGAGAAACTAGTAACTAGAACCAGAAAAAACCAAGCCCCTTATCTTGGCCTAGTAACTCCTAGGGCCTTTGAGAGAATAATATAGATATATCTCAAACTTCTTATTATCCATCTAGGATTCACTCATGTTTTTGTGACCAAAACTGTAAGTTGTGTCATCTCTTATTTTTTCACCCTTCTTATAAATGGTTCAACATCCGACTTTTTTAAAGAAAAAGGAGGAATAAGATAGGGATACCGACTATCTCCTCTTGTATTCTTGTTATTATCTTAAGGGCTTGGAATACTATTTAAGGTAGCCTTACTATGTAGAAGACTAAAAGAAATAAATTTGGGCCCTTCATGTAACATCACTCATCTACTATTTGTAGATGGCATTCTCATTTTTTGTGAAGGAAAAAGGGAATTAGGGGACAATATTAATGAACTCTAAACCTTTTCTATAAATAAACATGTATGAAAATCAATAGATAAAAATGCTTCCTTGTCACTTGATGCCTCTTTGATTTAGAAAGACAGAACATCTCCCAACTTCTCTCCTTTTAGTTAGCAGATATTGAAGTTGGTCTCAAATACTTGGGCTTTTTCTTGAAGCAAAATCGTTATCAGAGGAATCACAAGTTATGGCTACTAGAAAAATTAAAAAGGAAAGTAAACACCCGGTGCAATAAATGGATCTCTAGAGTAGGAATATTGATCATAGTAAAGGTAGTTCTTGAAGCCATAATGGTCTAGTAGATGTCCTTAGCCTAGATTCCAAAAGGGATTCTAGGAAAAAATAAACAACTCTTCTTTTTATTTTATGGTCTATGGACATGGAAAATCAAACAATGTTTTTAGCCTCTTGGAAATGGTTAGCCACTCCTAAATCCATTGGGAGAAGGGGTTTGAAAAAAATAAAATTCTCTAAAGCCTTTGCATGAAAAAATGTTTTGAGTCTTATATAAGGTACATTCCTATGGACACAGGCAATAAAGGAAAAGTGTTTTCCCCGTGAATCAATTATGGATTACATAAAAAAAAACCTTAGGAAATTTCAAAATGGCTCCATAATTTGGAAATCCATCCTAGATGTTTTTCCCTTCACTTGAAACTCTTTAATATGGAAAATTTGTAATGGTCGATAGGTTCCCATTGGTAAATATCCATATATTAGCTGCAAGAATAGTCATATTCTCTCTAGTGTCATCGATGAACTTAATAGATTGGGTCTCTACTCTTTAAATCAAGTAATTATAGGGTAAAATCATGAAGATGGGTAACATTTTTGTTTGTTTTATGTGATTTTTTATTATATTTTAACAGGTTATTCAACTTTCGATAAACAAAAGTATTTCTTTTATTTAGAATTTTACTTTACAGTAAAAACAAAACTTGTGAAGAATTATGTTAGCCTTCTATTGACTATTTCTCAATTTTACTTTACAGTAAAAACAAAACTTGTGAAGAATTATGTTAGCTTTCTACTCACTATTTCTCAATTTTGTTTTATAGAGATTTGATATGTCAATTTGGCAATTGTTTGACACTATGTTCCTTAAAATTGAAGTGAAATATAATGAGTTATTTTTTCCCACAACAATGTATCCATTATTAAACTTTTTCTTTTGACAAATGAAAGATATTGCAACAATCTATAGAGACTCTATTTTGTAATGACTATAGTTTTGAATCTAACGGATGAATATTATAATTTCTTGAATTTTTTGAAGTTGACCAATCTGAAAACATTACATAGCTTAAACACATGTTTTCCTCCACCATGCATCTATCTTAATTTTTAATTAAAAGTAAAATCTAAAAATACCCTTTTGGAGAGAGCAATTTAAGGATTATGAATATAAATTTTCCATAATTTTCCATTGTGTTTTTTTATAGATATGGATTTTTCATTTCACCGAATCATAATCTCACCTAAAAATATTATGTAGTGATTTTTTTATAAAATTAAATAAAATTAGATAAAAGCAATGAAAATGAAAAAAATGTATATCCAATGAAAGTAGATTCAATTTTAAAAATTTTGGTATCAATTCTGAAACTAAATTCTGAGTATTTGTAGGAGTCTGCTACCTCCAAAGATCAGGTAAGATGGAGAGAATTTGTAGTTTCCTACAAATAGTCCCATTTTCAGGTTTTCGACCGAAATATTCTTTCGGCTGAAACCTAGTTTTTAACAGAATCCGTTAAAAATTAATTTTTTGGACAAAAATACTTTCGGTCGAAATATGCTTACCACAGGAAAATAATTCATCCGAAAATCATTGTACATGAATTTTGAGGGCATCGTTCAATTTGATGTACAAATTTTCGGTCGAAAATGTTTTCGGCCGAAAAAATTCCTAGGAACATTTTTTAGGCCAAAAAATTGCCGCTAGGAATTTTTGAGACCTGATTGTCACGAAAGTGTTACCCATATTCATGAATTTAGCCTATAATAATTAATCAAGCAACATGGAAAAGACAGTGGCTCTCCCGACAATAAATTGACCTTGGCACTAAGTATGCTAAGTTCCTTTCTACATCTCTCATAATAGGAAAATCATCTTGTTTTCTCCCTAAACCCATCAAGTTCCTACAAATGAAGGATAGGATATAAATATCTATCCCAAGAAAATAGATAAGAGAAGTTACCATGATGGTTAATGTAAAAGCTAAAGTTCACAACAAACACAAAATTTAATGTGGATGTTGATAAATAAGAAGGCTCTTACATGGGATAAGCTGCAAAAGGGAATCTTTCAGGGACCTAGAAGATGTTGTCTATGGATTCAAGAAATTGAAACTAACTACCATCTTGTCCTTTCTTGCAATTTAAGTTTAGAATTTATGAGAGAGGTAAATATAAACAGTAGTCTAAATGTTCTACAAAATGACTCTTTTTGGACTATATTTTTTGGGGACATTTGCCATAAATATGTTCATAAATTATTAGATCCGCAGATTTAGTGACTATTTATGTATAATCGCAGTGCCCCAAGGGTTTTTCAACATGTTCAATCCATTTCTGCATTTAGAAATGGATTTTAAATAAAAAAAAATAATGATTTTGTGTAAATTTATATCATCTGATTCTTACGAAAAAAGATGTTAATTATTGGACTATTCAATGCTTGGTCAAGAAACAATATAGAAGAAGAACTAAAAGTTTAGTTGTCCAATCCTCCAAACTCAAATTTTAAATCACTTCCTCCTAAAATTGCTTGGGGAATTTGGATAGCCATAAATTAATCCCTCTTCGAAGAGGAGGACCCAATTCCTTAAAACTTTTCCCTTCAAAGAATAAATATTATTTCAAAGTTTCTTCAACACTCTAAAATTTCCCATCCTAATAAGACATTGTTAGACCTAGTCAAAGAGACATCATGTGGGCCCTCTTCTATGGGGAATATTATGGAGTTATGGAGATCGTCGATATGGGGGATTTTCCTTTCACTTGACCACTCCATCTCTTTCCTAGCTAGCTAGTATTTACTATTGGCAATGCAAATAATAACTTTTGTTAGATTATGGATCTTAAGATTGCTTTGCACATTTCGAAGGAAAATATCATCAAACATATACACATCTATGCCGATTCCATAAGAATTATCCAATTAATTAAATGAGCTTTAAAAATTCATAATTTCACATAGTTTTCATTATTTCAAGTGATAGAAAACAATTAAAAATATTTATCTTATACTTTGACTTTGTCTCCAAGATGGGGAATCAAAAAAGATGATAGAATCTCTAATGTTAGAGTTTCATTGGACCAAGGTATATTGAAAATTGGAAAAGAAAATCATAAGATCTCCTCACATAATATTTACATGAATCATGCTTGTAGGGAATAAACTATGATTTTTTTATTCTTTTATTTGTAAGTAGACGATTGTGATTTTTTACTCTAAGAAGTAATAGGATATGTTTTTTTTTTCAATTAAAATCTATCTCTAAATATTTGTATTATATGCACATAAAATTTACAGTAGTCTCTCTAGTAGGGGTTTTCCTTGAGTGAAACGAAAACCCCTGGGAGTAAATATTTGTACTATATACACATAAAATTTACAGCCGGGGTTTTCCTTGAGTGAAACTAAAACCCCTCGGAGTAGAGAATCATCAAAATTGTTTATAAACATTTTGTAAGAAACTAGAACCCCCGGGAATAGAGAATCATCAAAATTTATTATGAAAATGTTATAAAAGTTTTGTAACCAAAATTCAAAAAAAAAAAGGAGAGACTATAAAGCTGGCTAAACTGCCCATGATTGTGCATGTTATAAAAAAATCTGAAAAAGAAATTGATCCAAGTATGTATGTTCGAATGGCATATATAAAACTGAATGTGTTGTAACCTTTAAGAGGAACATAAATTGTAAAATGAAGAGAAACTTGTAAAATGGTACTGAATAAATTCGGCTAACTAGATTTAAATACACGGGGAGAGAAACTAGAAGACACCATTATGTTGTTCGGACTTTGTAAATATAGACCTCCATAAACAGAATCAATAGCTAACTGATAATCATGGCATAGAGAGAAAGAAATCGTTGTTAACAAAATAAAAATTCAGTATATTCAAAAAGAGCAGTAAACAATCAAAATATGATATAATAAAAGTGAGAAACTAAACTATTCTGGATCGTCTTCCACATGCATGAGCTCCCATACTGATTATATTAGAACAGCGAGAGCATGAAACCAGTAATCTAATTTAATTAGAGTGGCCATCAAACAAAACGACTAACTAGAGTGGCCATCAAACAAAACGACTAATTTAATTAGAGTGGCCATCAAATAAATTTGGCTAACTAGATTTAAATACATTGGGAGAGAAACTAGAAACCACCATTATGCTGTTCAGACTTTGTAAATATACACCTCCATAAACAGAATCAATAGCTAACTGATAATCACCCCATAGAGGGAAAGAAATTGTTGTTAACAAAATAAAAATTCAATATATTCAAAAAGAGCCCTAAACAATCAAAATATGATATAATAAGAGTGAGAAACTAAACTATTCCAGATTGTCTGCCACGTGCATGAGCTCCCATACTAATTATATTAGAACAACGAGAGCATGAAACCAGTAATATTTACCCACTCTAATTTAATTAGAGTGGCCACATGAAAACGACTAACGTATCTATCATTACACGAGAAAGAAAATTAATTACAAATACATTGAAATACGATTGAGTGGACTGTATGCAGCTATGCTATTAGTAGAAGCAGTTGAATCCCTGTGGTAGTTCAGGGACGCTCGAAGTTCCTCCAAACACTTCAGCGAAATGCTTTCAGATTCGGCGAAGTGATTGAAGGAACTCCCGGTATTGAGAACCAGCTGTGAGTGATGATGGCGAAGGTTCGTCGTTGTGGTCAATATGGATGGATAACAGGAGGGATGATCATCTTCTTAAATATTATTCTCTCTTTGTCATTCTGATAACTCAAGGAACGACCGTTGAAACTCTAAATAACACATATATTCATTCATTGCACTTGGACAAAAGTCTATTTACCTCACTACATTCAATGAATGAGCTTGGTTCAATATCAACCATTCATCCATATTCTGTTTAGTTCAACTTGTACAATTTAAATGTAGGGATGGCCCAGATTTGAGTAACGTTGGCAAGGTTTTAGCTATGTTTATCCATGGTCATTGAATCTAAAGAACCTTTCTACATTCCATTATGATTGAGATGTGTAATTTTTTTCATGATCGATATGGAGTTGGCAAATGGAATTTCAGAAAAAAAACTTAATAACAAAAAATATTTCAATGTGGGTTATAAATAGAATATTTCAAAATGCATTTTAAGTAAAATAATTTTATATCAACTCGATATATAGAGAGAAAGTAACATAGTAACTGAAAGTGGTGCTTTTCTACTTTCCTTCACGGAGATGCCTAATTCTTTCAATGCTTAATATGGAATTGACATGTGGCATTTAAAAATATATTAATAAGAAAAAAATAATTTCAATGTGAACCATAAATAAAATATTTCTATGTGGATTTTTAAGCACTAGCAAGCTCTGCATCTAGGGTTTCTTGAAACCTGCCGCTCACGCATACCATGGCTTCATCGGTGAAACAAGTTCCAACAAGATTTCTGAAGAAAATGGAGGAAATCCCAAAAATTCCTCTTCATCCTACATTAGCTCGATGAAAACAGTCTCATCAAGAACTTTATAGGCCTATGGAGTTCCCCCAAGGCCATGCATCACTGGCTAGCTCTAAACTAGAAGAAGATGATCTAGGGCCAAGTCTCCTCGGCTTTTTTGGTAAGGGGTTTTTTGTTTTCATGTTCCAAAAAAAAAATAAGATAGGGATCTAATATTTTGTAGTGGCCCCTATTTCATGGGATCTTGAGGAATGTATCTAAACAAATGGACCCAATATTTCAAACCATAAGATGACATCCCCTCCGTAGTTCGGTCTGGGTAAGACTCACATTTCTCCCTCTGCATTGTTGGAATGGTGAAACCCTAAGAAATATAGGAAACTCCTTCGAAAAATATATTGATCGTGCCAAACCATGAGACGACCTTCAAGCACGTGATAGAATACGTATAGAGGTAGATCTGAAAAAAGGACTACCATAGGCTATTCAACTAACTTTGGATAGTTGGTCATACATTCAACAAGTGGACTATGAACAAATTATGTTTAAGTGCAAGGCCTATCATGAATATGGACATTTTTCTAAAAGATGTTTTCAAGTGAAATCATCCCAACTAAAGGAGCAGAATTATGAACAATGGAAGAAACCGCAAATAAAGAAAACCACAGGAAAGACAACAACAACTCCCCAGGCTCATCGAAAAGGAGAAAAATCATTTGTTCCCAACACTCAAACCCCAAGCCAGTCAAAATAGGTAGGAGAGTCATGTAGTTCTTAAAGAAATTGTGTAAAAAACTATGGAAGCCCAGAAGGGAAATGAAATGACAAATCAAAAGCTCCAAATAAAGAGGACTGAAATGGAAAAACAAAGGAATCTCAAGCCTCAAGTAGAGATGAGTCTCATCCAACAATTGTGCCCTCCCATCTTTCGATAGGGATCCCATTAAACTATGAGGAAGAGCATCAAGGAAACTCTGAAAGTGACTTGAAACCCGAAATTACCCATCCCACTACAACAAGGAAATTCACACGAAATACTAACAGAAACAAAAGGGAAAAGGAAGCAGATCTATTAAAAGAACTAGGAATTCAAACTACCATGGGGAAGCCCTTAGAAAAGAGGTCAAGTCAGGAAAATCCCATAACACTAATGGTGTATCCTCCCATCCCTTTAAAGGGGGGAACACAAAACCATAGGTAAATAATGAAAGTAGACTCCTGTAACTCTAGAGGTCTAAGGAGCAAGGAAAAAAAAGAAGAAGTCGAAAAATTAATAAGAGTAGAAAAGCTCCTAATCCTTCTACTCTAGTAAACTAAGATGAGGGAGAAGGAAGCTCTCAAGAATAGACAACTAATTTGGAAATTAGGAAATGGTAAAGCCATAAGTTCCAGAGGTGCATTATGCGACTTATGCATAATGTGGAATACAAAAGTTTTGAAACTGGTGGAATGTCAACAATCTCAAAGTTGGTTGATGGTAACTCTCTCAATTATTATGACCCGTATGAATCTCTCCATTATCAATGTCTATATTCCAAACAATTATTGGGAAAAAATTGAATGTTGGGGTTCTATTTTAGATCTAGCAAAAGTAAACCCTCTCCATAACCTTATCATTGCAGGATATTTTAACATCACAATAATCGTTAAAGAAAAATGAGGGGGATCAATAGTGAGAGACCAATTTGGGGAAAAAATGTATGATCTCATATCGAATCTGGACGTATATATGATGTTCCCCCAGACAAGGGATCATTTACTTGGAACAACAAAAGGGAAATCCTTGATCACATTGCTACCAGGTTAGATCATTTCTTAATTAGCAACTCCTTCCTACCATTGTTGGAAAACAATTCCTCTTCAATCCTCCATTAGGAAGGCTCGAATCATCGCCCAATATCCTTGGACTTTGCTCGTGAGATCAATTGGGCACCCATTCCCTTCAATCTCAACCCTTTATGGATGGACCATCCTAATGTTTTTCCCCTAGTCATTCGTACTCGGTCCCAATGGATTTATGACTCCTAATGCACATATAGGAACAAAACCTAAATCTCACCAAATCTCCCTCAAATATTGGGCTAAAATTTTCTCACGCCCTATTGACCTCAAGGTAATGGGAAAAAAGATAAATCTAGAAGAAGTGCAAGTGGAAGTAGAAACAATTGAAGTTCAAAAAAATGATCTAAAACTAGAGAATGAGGCACATAGAGAATACATCCATGCCCTATTAGAAGAAGAATCCATGTGGCGACTAAATTCTATAACCTTGTGGTTACAAGTGGGACATAAAAACATTGCTTTCTTCCATAGACAGGCTAAAGCAAGGGAATGGATAAACCAGATAAAAGAAATAAAAATGTTGTCTCGTGAAATTATAAGTGACCTTGAGAAAATAAAAAATCAAGCTACAAAGCACTTCATTGAGTTTTACTCCTGAGAGGGTGACATAGACAAATATCTATGTAATCTCTTTATTTCCCATACCCCGCATATGATTTCACAAATGGATAATCTCAAGCTAAACATGCCAATTAAATAAGATGAAATATTCAAAGTTATTCAAGAGTTTCATCAAGATAAAGGTGTAGGTCCTGATGGGTTTACACTAGTTTTTTATAAAATATTTTGGTCTATAATAAAATTTGATTTCATCATAATGATCAGGTATGTCCAAAAATCAAATAGAATGGGAGGAGCTACAAAATCCTCATTATTGGTGTTAATCCTGAAAGAAAAAGGGCTTGCCTCCTTTGATAGATTCCACCCCATCTCTCTCTATAATTTTTATTATAAAAGCATGTCTAAGATAATTTTTAATAGATTGAAATCCTTTCTTAATCCATTGATCCTCCCCAATAAAGGTGGTTTATTGTAGGAAGACAAATATGGGACAAATTCATCCTAGTTGAGAAAGAAATCAACTCCAGTTTTAGCAGGGGGGAGGTAGGTATGGTTATCAAGATGGACATGTCCAATGCCTTTGACAGAGTAAGTCATGATTTTCTCAAGGAAGTGATGAAAAAAATTGGATTCGATCAAACATTCATCTCCTAGTTTGGTTCTTGTATAACTAGTCCCTGGATCGCTCCCATGATAAATGGCAGACCAACCCCTTTCTTCAAATCCTCCAGAGGCTTAAGATAGGGATGTCCCATTTCCCCTATTTTTTATGTTCTCATGGATGAATCCATTAACAAAAAAATAAATTGGGAATGCAAAAATGGTTCAATCCCCAAGATCTGTATTACAAGAGGATTCAAGATAATCAATCACTCCCAATTAACATATGACACTCTTTTACTCAGTGGAGCATCTAAAGTCATCGCAAGGAGAATAAAAAAAGTCTTAGACAAATTCATCATGGTTTCAGGAGGAAACATAAACAACCACAAAAGTCAAATCTATGTGTGGAGCATCAAGGATCAATTCCTAGTAGGGATTTCGCAAATCCTTGGATTTCATGTCTTAAATGAATGGATATCCTTTAAATAGCTCAAGTTTCCAATATGACTAAAGTGATTCCCTAGATAATATTGGCATGTAATTATTAAGAAATTTAGAGAGAAAATGGAACCCTAGGGGGAAATTTTGATCAACCCTGTAGGGAAATTGGTGTTAATCAAGTAAGTTTTTTCCTCCCTAACTCTTTTTCAGTTTTCATCTCTTATGGCACCTGTGGGAGTAAAAAAAGATATGGTCTATCTCATCCGAAAATTCCTATGACAAGGAGGCAAGTCCAACTCAAAACAATTTCATCTTGTGAATTGGAATATAGTCTCATCTTCTAAGGAGCATGGGGATCTGGGAATTAGGGATCCATAGTTGGTCAACATCACTTTCGGTGCCAAGCTACTTCATACATTTGTAACAAGAAGTAAACATTGGTGGAAATCATCTATTGTCAAGAAATAAAATATGGGAAATAGAAAGTGTTTTGTAGACCTAGAACCAGTCTGTCAATTTGGGTCTCCCATGTAGAAACTTCTTCAGACCTCCATTCCCTTTTTCAAGGAAAAAATATCTTGTGTTCTAGGAAATGGAAAATCAATTCTCCTATCGAAAGACTTAATCATGGGCTTCCCCCTTGTACAATAACACAAATATTGAAGAATTAAAAGGATGGACGTTATCAAATAAAATATCTTCGTTGCATGATATTTCTGAATGGAGTGAGGATGGCTCTGGAAAGGGTTGGAATCTTGGAAATATTCCTCCCCACCTACAAAAACAAGCTCAAGTCTTGTTCAATTCTCTTAAGGGAAATTCCCTTCTTCATTAGAACATCTAGGACAACAAAGGATGGGGTACATGAGGATACATAGTGAAAGAAGGACATAAAACACTCTTAGCCAACTCAAGGAACCTTTATTGAAACAACCTGGTGGAAAAATATTTGGAATTCAGATGAAATTTCCAAAATAAACTTATTTTGTTGGACATTAGCGCATGGAAAGATCCTAACAGGGAAAAACCTTACGTAAATAGGGTTCATTGGCCCTTTCCTCTGTTCTCTTTTCCAAAGAAGCCATGAAACAATAGAACATATTTTTTGGGAGTGTCCCTTCTCTAAGAAAACTTGGGCTACAATGTATCAATATTTGTCTCATCAATTTATCAAGAGTTGTCTCATCAGGTAAGACAACCTTCTAAATTTAAAACCTAAATGAGAAAATAGGAAAATTAAGATCAATGGTCCTTCAAAAGGAAAGATGTATTTAAAAGAATGTGGAAATATTCTCCCAAATTTGTGAGTTTCTAGATCTAGCTTTCCTGAAATAGATTTTTTTTTCATAATAAAAGGATCCACTGGCAATATGTAGTAATCAAGGAAACTGTCGAGATGACATATCTTTTAAAATACAAAAGGTTGAGCTTACATGATCAATCTAGGTGGAGTAGAGACGAAAAATCTTGGATTTCGAAATTTAACCTTCAACACTCTTCGTGTTCCAAGTATTCACAACAATCATGTTGATAGCTTCATTCTTCTTCTTTCAGTTTTGAGCAATGGATTTCTTCTTGATCTGGGCACAAAATCTGTTTTGATGGATCATCCAAAGGAAACCTAGGGGAGGCAGGTGCGGGGTAGGGGGGTTATTTTGTATCCTGAAAGAAATAGAGTCTTGGACTCTTTATGGAATTTGGGGACGGAAAAAAATAACAAAGTGGAGGCTTACACCCTGATCCAAGGGATAGATTTGGAAAAGAAAAGAGAAATTCAAATTTTGAATGTAGTGTGAGACTGGAAGATGATAATAAGGAAAATGATATGGGTTTCCTCTCCTCATAACATGATCCTAATAATTTTAATAAACATAATTCTCATGCTCGCAGGATCCATGCAAATAAATTGTTTCCACATCCTCCAAAACAACAATGAAAAGGAAGATAAAATGACCAATAAGGCCATAGAAAATGCCCCATGTCGCTTGGGGGTTGGTGATCAAGAAACTTCATCCCCCTTTCCATGAAACTAGACCGTAGAATGATTCATCGGGCCCATGATCTTTGGCGGATGATGCATGGCTCGCCATTGCGACACATGTTCTCCAACACGTGAACCTGGACAAGATGTCGAGAGATTTTAGGGCAGGTGGTTAATTGCGCTGGCTATGGGAAGTACCAAGGAGCCATCTCGAGGATAAGATGAGTTCCTCCTCGCACATATGCTCTTGTGTGTTTCAGTAGGGAGGTTTCAGGTGCAACGAATGAGAGAACGAAGATAAGTGATCAGATGGGGATGGTTATCAGATGGGTGTACACACTGAAAAGTGTGTACACCTAATATCCATGATCGGACAGGAACACCCACTACCTAGTGCAACACAATATTGAGGTTGTTTCCACGAACTTCAAGGTGGCCACCACGTCTCGGTTCCATGCTCAACTGGAGGAAATGGAATATGAAATTCAATTCGAGAGAACCCTTAATAGGACGTGGAAGATCCAATAACCAAGTTATTTATGGATGTGGGTAACAGGAGAGGGCACAAAACCAAGTATTAGAAGATGGTTGATTTATATTGGCACTTCAAAACATCGTTGGGACAAATGCTGCAATGATTTATATTGGCACCTCAAAACATTATTGGCACAAATGTTGCAAGCACATGAAACAAGTGCGAACACCCAAAGCACCATCCAGCTACAACTAAATTGTTTGACCTGCTCCTTAGAGAAGTTTTATCTCGTCTCCCATCCTCAAGTATAATGATGACAACCTTATCACCTAAGAGCACCACACAATCAACACCTAATATCCCTCATGACTCAATTGAAAATCCCCGATCTCACTGAAAAGTATGTACACCTAATAGCCATGATCAGACAAGAACACCCACCTCCTCAGTGCAACGCGATATTAAGGTTGTTGCAACGAAATTCAGGATGGCCACCATGCCTCAGTTTTGCGCTCAACTAGAGGAAATGGAAGATGAAATTGAATTGGAGAGAACCCAAACTAGGAGGTGGAAGAGCCAATAACCAAGTGATTTATGGATGTGAGTAACATGAGAGGGCACAAAACCATGTACTAGAATATGGTTGATTTATATTGGCACTTCAAAACATCGTTGGGACAAATGTTGCGATGATTTATATTGGCACCTCAAAACATCATTGGGACAAATTCTATAAACACATGAAACACGTGAGAACACCCAAAACACCATGCAACTACAATTAAACTCTCTGAGCTGCTCCTCATAGAAGTTTTATTTGTCTCCCATGCTAAAGCACGATGATGACAAACTTATCACCTAAAAAAACCACACAATCAACACCTAATATGCCTCAGGACTCAACTGCAAATTCCCGATCTCACTAAAAAGTATGTACACATTTTTTGGTTTTGAATGATGATAGAAAGTAGTGGATATAACATAGATTCTTAGAAGCTTTAGTTTTCTCTTTTTACTATCTTTTAAGTTAGACATGCTATTCTAAAAAAACTTCCTTTTAACTATATAGACATACGACTTATTTCTTTTTTGTTGGTCCTAAGATAAATTAATAAAAACAGTGTGTTTATAAAAAAATAATATCTATATTATGTTAAAATTATATTTTTTATTATTAATTTTTAGACAACTCATTCATATACATATATAACCCTTTTGTTTCACTTATGTAGGTTATATTATTTTTTATTTATTTATTTTCAATGAACTTTCACTTTTATTTAAGTCTTTTAAAATTTACTTTTTATTTTAAGATAATAATTAGAGGGTTTAAATTTTCAAAAATTAAACATAAATCAAAATTTATAAATTAAAGTAAAACTAGTGTATAAATATTTTATTTATTTATTTGTTTTCCATAAACTTTTACATTTAAATATTCTAAATTTTAATTTTAATTTTAAAATAATAATTTAAATATCC
>ML789280.1:262260-273081 GCA_009831015.1 Picea engelmannii
AGTTATTCACCCACCTGTGCTTATCAGAGATATTCGGCCGTGTGTGAACAATGATGTAGCAGAAGAGGTTGTCTGTCGCCAATTTCCTGGGATTGGCCACTCATTAAATGACCTTGTCAGCAAATATATGGAGTGGCATTTCCCTTATGCTTTGAAGCCTCCATATCCCATCTCAGCTTCAGCTTGTAAGCAGAAGTTGAAGAGTGTAACCGTTCTGCTGTCACGGTTACATCAACTGTTTGTGATGATTGACAGAAGGAAGGAGCTTCTATCCATGAAGTTGCTTGAATGGCTATGGTGGAAATCAGCTTTCACCTAGCCTCATGAGTGTTTTATTAGTTTAGGACCATACATAAATAAGCTCTTTTGAGCATGTATTTCTATTTTATTGTTTTGTTTTTTGGCTTATATTTTCAGCAGTAGGATATTTTGAGCCAGACTCCATAGCCCAACAGCAAGGCACTGAAGCTGCAAAAGTGTTCTTAGAGCATCACAGGGACGACTCTATCCCCCATGGAGCCAAATGTTAGCGATATTTCTTTCTAAGGGGGTTTAGATATCAAAAGAATGGGTTAAAACCCACTTGTCCAAAGTTTCAGGCGATAATGCGCCCATGGTAAGCAGCAAGCAAGACCGGGCAGTCCAGATTTGCGCGCCCAGATCGACGGCGCACAGCGAATTTTGGACCCCCCTTGCCTTTCGATCTTTAAGCGAAGGGGGGGGGTCTGAGATCGGAGGCGCAACTCTCCGACGGTTCAGATTAGCACGCCCGGATCAGCGGCAGTGAAGAGAATTTCAGACCCCCCCCCGCCTTTCTACCTTTAAGCAGAGGGGGGGGGGTCCGAGATCCCATGAGTATCTTCCCGGTGGCCAAGAACGTAGCGCCCAGATCAACGGCACTCGTGTAGTCCCATTCCTCTCAGCTGCCCTAGGTTTAACCAGTGTGGGCCCTCCTCCTAACATTTCATTCTTCCTTCCGCCTTTCCCCTGCTACTGTGTGTCATCCACTCACCTCTCCTCGGTCATCCTCGTGGCTCTCCTTTCTCCCACCATCCACTCATTTCCCGTCGCGTGTCCCGCTCCCTTTCCACATTCGTTTCTCACCCAAAGGCGAGTTTGTTCTCCCGTCTTCTCCCCATCTACCTGGGTGTCCTCCGCCATGGTTCATCCTCTGTCACCCCTCTCTGTCATCACTCTCACTCCTCGTCACTCCTTCCACGTGCTCCCCGATGCCATCATGCCTACCATGCACCGTGTCCTCCGCACTGGCCCTCATGTCCGTCTCTCAAGATATCCAGTTTTTCCAGGTGGCAGTGCGAGAAGTCATCCGGATCCCGAAGTGCTGAGTTGGCTGGGCCATTATCAATCCCAAGAAGCAGTTATTGAGGCAGTTGAGGGTGGTTAGACATCGTCTCCGCCATAATGGGGATGTCCTACAATGAATTAAAAGCACGTCGATTCGCCGATGTAACTGTCAGAAGATCGATCGCATCTGCCATAACTTGCACGGTTATTCAAAGATTGCGGCTGCAGAGTGTCAGAAGCCATGCAGACGCAAAGCCTTCAATGCATTTTCTTGGTTCCGCCGTTGTTGTATTTTTGAGTATATGTAGGCATTCTTGCCATTTTTGTATCTATCGATGGTAGAGCTGAGCTCCGGACTGTAATGCTTTAACTGCTATTTCAGTTGCCAGCTTATGTATCTGTATATGAGATTTCTTGTTTTATGACAGACAATTCTTCTTTACCCATCTAAGCTTTTCATCTTATGCTAGGAAGTTCGCGATTGACTGAGTCATGTGAATTGTTGCATTTCTGTTATGATAAATGATTTATCGTGGAATTATTGTATTTTCTGGTGCTCTGTATTCAAATGCAAAAAGACCTTGTGTTGGAATGATTTCTTCTATAGTCTGTTAGGAACTTGTTGTTTATAACAGACCTTCGCACTCTTCTCCATAAGTCTTCTGCCTGGTCACCCTTTACTACAGCTCATTGTCTGAAGTTTACGCAAGAACTCACTTGCTCATGCATGCCTGGCCTGTTTTCAGAGTTGGACACTATTGTTTAGAGTTTCCTTTCATTTGATCACCCACCTATGAAAAATCGTGACATAAAACTGATGGGCGTCGGGCTCTGCTCCTGATAGCAATCCAGGAGTGACTTCCGTCACCAACAGGGAGGGCTCACAACAACACTAGTACCTGCCTGAAATCCATTACACCTTACCTTAATTTACTTATTTCTTTTCTCCCCTATTCCTATAATGAAGGAAGGGCTTGCAACCCCTCCTAGATAATAGACTCTCACTTTATTCTTTGGGCTAGAAATGGTTCCTTACCACACTACATGTATATTTTATTGGTTCTTGGCATATATATCTATATATTAAATGTATCATACCTCAACTACCTTACTCACTAAGGTAACCAATGAGATCAGGTAGTTGTACTCAAGTACCAACCTAAGGTAGAGGTCATCTACCTGATTCAGGAGGCTACCTTGATACCTAGGTGAACATAAGACCCACTTGATACTTTGTCCCAATAATTATCAATAGAATAGGTAACACCCCTTCACAAGGTTGAATTAATAACTATATGAGAAGTAACCTAGTAACTAGAGTTGGTAAATAACTAGAGATAGGGATAATCGAGTAATTAGGGAGAAACTAGTAACTAGAAATAGAAAAAACCAAGCTCCTTAGCGTGGCCTAGTAAGTCCTCCCTACTTTGAGAGAATAAGATGGTTATATCTCAAAATTATTATTATCCATATAGGATTCACTCATTCTTTTGTGACCAAGACTCTAAGTTCTGTCATCTTTGATTTTTTAACCATTCTTATAAATGGTTCAACATCCCACATTTTTAAAGAAAAATGATGAATAAGATAGGCATACCCACTATCTCCTCTTCTCTTCCCATTAGTATCTTAAGGTCTTGGAATACTATTGAACGTAGCCTTATTATCTAGAAGACTGAAAGAAATGAATCTCGGCCCTTCGTGTAACATCACTCATCTACTATTTTTAGATGGCATTCTCATTTTTTGTGAACAAAAAGGGGAATTAGTGGGAAATATTAATGAACTCGTGAACCTTTTCTATAAATAAACATGTATGAAAATCAATAGATAAAAATGCTTCCTTGTCACTTCATTCCTCTTCGACTTAGAAATATATAACATCTCATAACTTCTCTCCTTTTAGTTACCGGATATTGAAGTTGGTCTCAAATACTTGGGCTTTCTCTTGAAGGAAAATCATTAGTAGAGGACTGACTAGTTATGGATACTAGAAAAATTAGAAAGGAAAGTAAACATTTGGTGAAATAAATGGATCTCTAGTGTAGGAATATTGATGCTAGTAAAGGTAGTGCTTGAAGCCATGAAGGTCTATTAGATGTCCTTAGCATAGATTTCGAAAGGGATTCAAGGAAAAAGTAAACAACTCTTCTTTTGTTTTTATGGTCTAGGGACATGGAGAACAAAAAAATGTTTTTAGCCTCTTGGAAATGGTTATCCACTCCTAAATGCATTGGGGGATGGGGTTAAAAAAAAAAAAAAAAAACTTTTATCTAAAGCCTTGGACACAAGCAACAAAGGAAAAAAAATTTCCACATGAATCAATTATGGATTAGATAAAAAAAACCCTTTTAAAAATTCCAAAATGGATCCATAATTTGGAAATCAATTCTGGATGCTTGTCCCTTGATTTGAAACTCTTTAATAAGGAAAATTTGTAATGGTCCATAGGTTCCCATTGGTAAATATCCATGTATTAGCTACAAGAATAGTCATATTCTCTCTACTCTCATCGATGAACTTCATAGGTTAGGTATCTGCTCTTTAAATCAAGGAATTACAAGAATAAGTCAAGAAACATGGAAAATTTAGTTGCTCTTCCAACAATAAATTGACCTTGGCGTTGAGTACGCTAATTATTGGAACACATAATTGAGCTTGGCATTAAGTACTCTAATTATTGGAACACATACATAAAATCCATCAAGTTCTTACAAACAAAGGATAGGATATAAATCTCTATCCCAAGAAAATAGATAAGAGAAATTACCATGACAGGGGATGTAAAAGCTAAAGTGCCCAACAAATAAAAAATTTCATGTGAATGTTGATAAACAGGAAGGCTCTTGGAATAATTTGAAAAAGCATATCTTTGAGGGACCTAGAAGATGTTGCCTATGCATGCAAGAAAGTGAAACAAACAATCATCTTATCCTTTATCTCAATTTAAGTTTAGAATTGCCTATGCATCTAAGAAAGTGAAACTAACTATCATCTTATCCTTTCTTGCAATCTAAGTTTAGAAATTTTGAGAGAGGTAAATATAAGAATTAGTCTAAACATTGTACAAAATGATTATTTTCGGACTATATTTTTTGGGGACATTTGCCCAAAATATGGTGATAAATTGTTAGATCCATAGATTTGAGTGACTATTTATGTATAATCCAAGTGCTCCAAGGGTTTTTCAACATGTTGAATCCATTTCTGCATTCATAAATGGATTTTAAATAACAAAAAATAATGATTTCGTGCAAATTTATATCACAGGATTCATACGAAAAATGTCATTAATCATTGGACTATTGAATGCTTGGCCGGGAAACAATATAGAAGAAGAACTAAAAGTTTAGTCGTCCAATCCTCCAACCTCAAATTTTAAATCACTTCCTCCTAAAATTGCTTGGGGAATTTGGATAGTCATAAATTAATCCCTCTTTGAAGACAAGGACCCAATTCCTTGAAAATTTTCCCTTCAAAGAATAAAGATTATTTCAAAGTTTCCTCCACACTCTAAGATTTCCCATCCTAAAAAGACACTCTTAAACCTATTCAAAGGGGTCGTCACTATGGGGGATTCTGGAAAAGCATTCACCTTTCACTTCACCACTCCATTTCTTTCCTAGCTAGTATTTACTATTGGCAATGCAAATAATAAATTGTGTTAGCTTATGGCTCTTAAAATTGCTTTGCACATTCCAAAAGAAAAAGGGCATCACACATATACACATCTATGTTTCATTTCATATTAATTATCCAATGAATTAATGAGCGTTAAACATTCATAATTTCACATTGTTTCCATTATTTTAAATTATAGAAAACAATTCAAAATATTTCTCTTATCCTTTCACCATGGGAATCAAAAAAGATAATAGAATCTCCAATGTTAGAGTTGCATTGAAAAATTGCAAAAAAATCATAGGATCTCCTCACATAATATTTCCATGAATCATGGTTGTAGGGAATAAGATATGATTTTTTTTATGCTTTTATTTGTAAGTAGAAGATAATATTTCCATGGATCATGGTTGTAGGGAATAAGATATGATTTTTTTAGGCTTTTATTTGTAAGTAGACGATTGTGATCTGTTGTTCTAAGAAATAATAGGATATGTTTTTATTTTTATTTTTCCAATTAAAAACCATCCCTAAATATTTATATTATATCATATGGATAGAAAATTGAATATTTATATTATATTATATGTACATAAAATTTACAGCAGTCTCTGGCAGGGGTTTTCCTTCGGTGAAACTAGAACCCCTGGAGTAGAGAATCATCAAAATTGTTTATGAGCATATTTTATAGGAGTTATAAAAAAAACTAAAAAAGAAATTGATCCAAGTATGTATGTTTGAATGGCATATATAACACGGAATGTGCGGTAACCTTGTAACAGGAACAAAAATTGTAAAATGGTACTTAATAAACTCGGCTAACCAGACTTAAATACACAGGGAGAGAAACTAGAAGCCACATTTATGTGGCTCGGACGTTGTAAATTATACACCTCCATGAACCGAATCAATAGCTAACTGATAATCATCGCATAGAGCGAAAAAAAAAGTTGTTAACTACATAAAAATTCAATATATACAAAAAACAACCGTAAACAATCAAAATACGATATAATAAATGTTAGAAACTAAACTATTCTGGATCATCTTCCACGTGCATGAGCTCCCATGGTGATTATACTAGAACAACGAGAGCATCAAGCTAATAATATTTACCCACTAATATTTAATTAGAGTGGCCACCAAACAAAACGACTAACGTATCTATCATTAAAAGGGAAAGAAAATTAATTACGCCGAAAGACGTTCACCTATTGACAATGGGAACAATTAATGATATTTTAATCTAAAATTCTAATCTGATGGCTAAGCATTGAAGATGCTGGCATATTCTTAGTCATCCTTCAAAATCAATGCGTCAGATTTATTGTTCATAACTTCCTTGCATTTATGAAGGCATCCATTAACATGTTTACTTTTTTACATTTACCTAATCACATTATAAATTTTCCGTAAAAATACATAATTTCCATGTTCAAATGATTAAAGAGGATTAAAATACATGCAGGCCACATTTATATCATTAAAAAACACTCTGCACACGTTTCATTTTGGTGGCGCTCATTCATTTTGTATATTTGAAAGGTTGTTTGATGCCACGACCTGCACGAACGTTTAATATTCACCTGTCATTATCCAGAAATCAAATCACACCATACCTTCGGTGCACGTGGGGTAATTTCTGTCATGTTGTTTATGTGCGCTCTGTGTTGGATTCGGCTCAGTCACGTCTCTTGTTCTAAATGGAACCCTTTCAACGTTCTCTAGCCATGAGTTGGTTGTGCTAGCTACAAATACATTGAAATACGATTGAATGGAATGTATGCAGCTATGGTACGATTGAGTTGACTGTATGCCGCTATGCTATTAGTAGAAGCAGTTGAATCCCTGTGGCAGTTCAGTGATGCCCGAAGTTCCTCCAAACACTTCAGAAAAAATACTATTCTCTCTTTGTTAGCTTTGATAACTATTCTCTCTTTGTCGTTCTAATAACTTAAAGAAGGATGGTTGAAACTCTAAATAACACATATATTCATTCATTGCACTTGGAAAAAAGTCTATTTACCTCACTACATTCAATGAATGAACTTGATTCAATATCAACCATTCATCCATATTCTCTTTAGTTCAACTCGTACGATTTAATGTAGGGAGGGCCCATATTTGAGTCACGTTCGCAAGGTTTTAGCTATGTTGAAGAGTGGTCATTGCACAGAAAGACCCTTTCTACATTCCACTATGACTGAGATGTGTAAATATTTTCATGATCAACATGGAGTTGGCACATGACATTTAAAAAAAAAGTTGTGGAATAGACCAATGTGAGAGGTATGGGGCTGAAAAGTTTACCCGTAGCCTAAGCTTGATGTTGAGTCAAAGAAATTGAATCTTCGATTAAGGGGGCGACTGTGAGATGGATTTATTTCATAATGTGATGGACCAAGTTATGATTAAGGGAGAACCTAATATGTTGATGAATCATATAGGTGAAAAATATTCCTAGAGAACTGTAGAGTATAGTGGATGGTACCCATGTATCTCAGTAGTTGGATTTATTTTTATATGGACATCAATGTTCATTTGTTTATAGTAACCAGTTTATGCAGGTACAAGAGGAAGAAGTAGAAACTTGAAGGATAAATCCCATAGTGAATAAATCCTATTCAAAGAGAAGCAGATGGCAACGTGGAGGCCATAATGAAGATGGCATCAGTGGAAGTTTTGTGGAAGCAACAGAAGTGAAGTAACAATGGATATTAAGCCAAGTATTCATTAAGGGAGAGTGTTGGAATATGTAGTTCTTACTTGTGTTAATCTTGAGTGAGAACATTACGTTTATAAAGTGGAGAACAATATCTATGAGAGTGGTTTGATCCTATAGTTTAGGATATTGTTAGATAATTAGTTCCTAGAGAGATTTTCTCCAACTAATAGTCAAAGAATAGTGCGAGGTTTAGATATTATCTCAACTGGGTGATTGTGTGATATCTATCTTGAAACAAGTTTGTTGTATTTTTTTGTATTTATATGTATTAGTTACATTAATTCATGCTATTATTTGTGTGTAATACTCTACTCTCCCATTTTAATACTACAAGCATTGACTGCATTGATCTACAGGGGATGGAATGCAAGCCTCGATCGCAATCCAGTGTCAGACAACGTGCAATGTGAGAGGTTGAAGTGACCAATGACAAATAAATTTATTAATTGTTCTAAAAAATATTCAAAAACAAGATCTCACCAACAAGGGTATTTAGTCATATCACTTCCCCATGAATGAATAAGAAAATTGAAATATAAATTTGTAATAATTTAAAAAAGGTTTTTAATTTTGAAAATATTACATTTAATTATATATTTTAGAGAACTTTGGAAACACTTCTTAAATGTTTTGTAAAATGTACAAGGTAATATCATTTTGTAGGTTTTATTAAATTGTCTCCATTGCTATATTACCTATTTTGGAAGGTACTAATTAAAAGGACTATTTCTATCTTAACATATCCTTCTTTTCTTCGCTTTATTAGGAATAGAAAAAATCTCTACGGTCGACTCACTTCGGGGAGCAATGGTGATGCATATTCACCTTGTGTCATGTGCATGAATCACATGCTATCTAGTTTATTGTTTGTTCCTTGGTTCGGTCTTGGTTATGTCCTAGCAAAGACAGATCCGACCATATGTGGTGATAGGGTGTGGATGCTATCAAGTGAAAATAGTCACATGTTCCCCTTTGAATGAATCCTCTATGAGTTGTTTATTTAAGGATCAATTTGTTACATCAAGAAAATAAAGAAATGTCAACCACCCGTTGGGTTGTACAAAATACCCAAGTTCTCACATAGTGCTTCAATGGTGAACAACACTCCCAATTCTTTCTATTTTTTGAGATGAATCAGATAACATTGGTAGAGAAATTTGTTTCTAACGATGCAATCCCTTTGTTCCTTCTTTATTGAGGGAATAAAAGAGATCCACCTATATCATAATAAATACATTAACCTAGGCTATCTATGCAAGAACAATTGTCTCATCCAAGCCCCAACTTGGTATTCTCATAAACAATTTTTTTTAAGGAAAGGTCATCCCATTTTCTTACACATTGGGTAACATAAAGAAAATAAGGGAATAAAATGGTGTTATACTTACCTAATCTCATGAAGGTAAGGTCCTAATCTTTAGTATCTTGAAATTGTTCTGTCTTGTCCTCTCTCTTTCATATTCACAACTCCATACCTCATCCATAATGGGTGGGTTAAGTCATTTTGTGAAGACACCTTTTGGGAAAGACATTCCTATAAAGATACCCTTGGTACCAATAAATTTACTCATTGATACTGGTAAATTATTTGTTATTTCCTTTGTTACTGGGTGTTTGTTAAGTGGAGGGAGTTAGGGAATTAAAATCATTTGAAATATATCTTTTACATGAGGCCTTTGTTTCTTCCCTTCAAAGAGATATATTGTAGGGTAAGGTCACATATCTTTGAGGTAATGACTTGTATCATGTTGATGACTAGAGAGATTAGAGAGAGAAGACATATATGGATAGTAGATCCATAAGCAAAGCTCAAGTAAGGTCCCAGAGCTAGGAGGTTGTTGATTTCTTCCCCTCAAATACATATTTCCTGCATCCATGCAACTTTTCACGATTATTTATTCCTTCCCCTCAAATAACTCCATTATATTCTTTTGGATTGGTTTGTGAGACTTATGTAGGATCCCCAAGGAGACAATCAAACATGAGCTTGGATTGCACCCCCATCCATATCTAAGGCTCTTATTTTTTCGGGAGGGCTCACAACAACACTAGTACCTTCTTGAAATCCATTACACCTTACCTTAATTTACTTATTTCTTTGCTCCCCTATTCCTATAAGGAAGGAAGGGCTTGCAACCCCTGCTAGATAATAGACTCTCACTTTATTCTTTGGGCTAGCAATGGTTCCTTACCACACTACATGTATATATTATTGGTTCTTAGCATATATATATATATATTAAATGTATCCTACCTCAACTACCTTACTCACTAAGGTAACCAATGATATCAGGTAGTCATACTCAAGTACCGACCTAAGGTAGAGGTGAGGTACCTGATTCAGGAGCCTACCTTGATACCTAGGTGAACATAAAACCCACTTGATACTTTGTCCCAATAATTATCAATAGAATAGGTAAAACCCCTTCATAAGGCTGAATTGATTACTATAAGAGAAGTAACCCAGTAACTAGAGTTGGTAAATAACTAGAGATAGGGATAACCCAGTAATTAGGGAGAAACTAGCAACTAGAAATAGAAAAAACTGAGCCCCTTAGCATGGCCTAGTAAGTCCTACATCCTTTGAGAGAATAAGATGGATATATCTAAAAATTATTATTATCCATATAGTATTCACTCATGCTTTTGTGACCAAGACTCTAATTTGTGTCATCTTTTATTTTTTGACCATTCTTATAAATAATTCAACATCCGACATTTTCAAAGAAAAAGAAAGAATAAGATAGGCATACCCACTATCTCCTCTTCTCTTACCATTAGTATCTTAAGGTATTGGAATACTATTGAAGGTAGCCTTATTATCTAGAAGACTCAAAGAAATAAATATCATCCCTTCGTGTAACATCACTCATCTACTATTTTTAGATGGCATTCTCATTTTTTGTGAAGAAAAAGGGGAATTAGTGGGAAATATTAATGAACTCGTGAACCTTTTATATAAATAAACATGTATGAAAATCAATAGATAAAAATGATTCCTTGTCACTTGATTCCTTTTCGGCTTAGAAAGATATAACATCTCCCAACTTCTCTCCTTTTAGTTACCGGATATTGAAGTTGGTCTCAAATACTTGGGCTTTCTCTAGAAGGAAAATCGTTAGTAGAGGACTGACCAGTTATGGCTACTAGAAAAATTAGAAAGGAAAGTA
>ML789280.1:284696-303305 GCA_009831015.1 Picea engelmannii
CCTACCCTAACCTACATACTTTAGTTTGTGTAGGATTTATTTTAGTCAATTAGTGTATGTAAAACTCTTCTTTGAATAAGTCTCATTAGATAGAAATGGATAGTTATTTAATGTAAAAGGGTCCACTTTATTGAATAAGGATTGTAAAATTTTGGTGAAATCTACACAAATAATCTAGCCAGAAAAAATGAACAAAAAACATGCAAAGTTGAGAGAAGAAGAGAAGAATTGGAGAGACAGAATAAAGAATTGTATTAACCACTATTCTACACTCAAAGAGTGAATACTATACAATATATATAAGCTACATGATACAACTACTTATCCATAGTATTATTCTAGAGACATGTTGACATACACTGATATAAAGCCACGAGTATCTGCCACCTAGTCCTAGCTAACTAACCATCCAGTCATCAGTTAATTAGATCATACAAGTATAGTGGAGAGAATATCATGAATGCGCATGTGGTTTAACATCGTAGTCTCATGTATATAGTGTCCCCGCCCTTGGTGATGATCCAAAGGTTAGTGTTCCTTCCTGGTGATGATCCCAAGGTGACCATGCAACACTTGGTGATAATATAGAGGTTTCCAATCATGGCTTGAATCCACTAGTCTAAGTGATATATAACTAATTATTGACTAAAGAGGAGGTGGCACCCTCATCTAGGGGAGAATATGTCATACAGGGAGGAATATCTCAGGCCATGGGAATACTCAACATAAACAAATAAACATACGATATGAAATACTAGGTGGGTGTGTAATATCTCCAATATTGCCTTAAATGACTGCTAGGAAGTATGAATGGGTCCTGACAAGAATATGTTTTAGGAATCCATTTTATAATGAATTTATTAGAAAAAAGGAACAAAAATAAAGAGGAAGATGAAAAACCTCATGGGAAACCCCCTCCCCTCAAGATACATTGATAAAAAAGAGGAGGACAACTTCCGAGAAACTGTGCTCTTCACCCCAAGGACACCTCGCAAGGCTTGAAATCTATGCTCATTGAAGGTTTTGATGAAGATGCATATGTATGTACAAATATGATGAAGTAAATGCACCAATGTTATTTCCTTATCTATCCACTTTCTCTAATTCAAATGAAGAAAATCGAAATCCTCATCATTTATGGCAGTTTTCCAATACATATTCTCGTTAGCCTCTGCAAAGTCACGAGGGTTGAATATGCGAACCATGTAGTAATGCATGGGAATTATTGGTTATATGAATTTCATAGCATGTGGATCTCCCTCATATTTTGATCTCGTCCTCTAAGATCACCAATATCATATGCAAGATCATTAGCTACTAAGAGGATGGATTGTGCCCATTTGGGTCTTTGTTCTAGATAGATAAATTGATGAAGGCCCCCTACCCTCCTAGGGTTTTGCGACCTCCCAGTTTAGGATCGTTCTTTCTTATGAGTTAAATTGACTCTTCGGACTCCTAATTGAACCCAAATAAATTATACATAGGACCCTTTTCCTCCTTTAGGAACAGGTCTTGTCATACCCGCACCCCCTATGTGCGGACTCTGGATTCTCTTCCTTTTGTGGGCACTATCTCCTTTTCACTAGCCCCTTCCTTGCATGTGACCTTGAGCGACGACCTCACATGACCGCTTCATCACCTGTATAAGTCCACACACCTTTAATCCATGAAATTATATCGGACTGTCAATCTCTCAATCTTGACGGTATGTCTGAGTTGAGGCTTTAGATATACCCCTTCCAAATCCATGGACAAGATCTGCTCCTCATGAATCAATGGATAAGATCTATTCGCGATTCCGGACTTCAGGGTTTTGAAATCTCAAACCTCACTTTCATTCATACTCCAATATTTCAGAGTTAACAATCTGTTGCCACCTGTCTTTCTGAATCTGTGGCTAGGATCTCCTCCATGGATCTTTCCTTTGGGAATATCAATTCTGAAATTCCTACTTTTCCCTATGTGATAATCTTCCGGAGTAGAAGATCTATCGACACTTGTCCCCCTTAATCTATGGCTAGGATTTCCTCCATGAATCTGGCCTTCGGGAATCTCAATTCTCAAACCCTCGCCACTGCTGACTAGTTATATTCTGGAGTGGAAGATATGATGACATGTGTCCTCACCAATCAAGGATTTTTTTCATGCTTTGGGACTTTGGCCTCCTCAACCAAATAAACAACCCTCTGACTCCCTTCTCAATTGATGATCAAGATCTCGTCTCTGGATATTTTGAACTTTCCTCCTCCACATTTCTCTGGAGATCTAGATCCGGCATCACGTGTCCACCTTCACATCAACAACTCGCGTCGTTTCTGAGACATAGGGCTTCAAGAGTTCTCGAATCTAAACAAACACAAACCTCCAGAGTGTCGGTTCCTCTAACACTTATCCTCCATGATCCAACGATTATCCAACAGAATGAATATTCATCCTCCACATGTCCCCTCACAGATCAATGATCCACGTTTCTCCTTTGGGATCAAGGACCCTCAATGCTTTGGGCTTCGACACTTCGAAACTTTCTGAAACTAAAATTCTCAAAAACCCTAGAGCACGATCCGCCAAACTTCATGATCTAGTGACACTTGTCCAACCCAGATCAACAACCATCATCTTCTTTGGTAGTTCGGGATTCAGTGATTTCAAACCCTTCTCCTTTGGGTTCTCCCGGAATGATTTCACCTGAACTTCATGATCTTTCGCCACATGCCCTTTCTGGATCTTATGGTCCATATTCTCTTTGGGTCTTCGGGTCTTCGACTCTCTGGCGCTTTGAATCTTCGGATCTTCAATGCTTCAGGCTTTGGGAGTCTCAAACTCCTATGCCCTCATTTTTCCCAAATTTCTCTAAGCCGCAGACTGAGATATGCTGACAATTGTCCCCTCGCAGATTGACGACCCTCAGATCTTCGACTATTTGGGGTTTGGGTCTTTCAACAGTCCATCCCCCGTCTTTCTCTTGATATTAAAATTCGTTGACATGTGTTCATATGAATATGAAGGTTCATATTCCCTCCGGTTCTTCATCTCTTTGGGCTTCCGAATTTTCAAACCTATGTGAGCTCATTCGTTCTGGAGCATTCCCACCTGAAATTCATGGATTTTTTCCACATGTCTTCCCACATGATGGATGGTCCCAAGTGAATTCAAAAATTCATAACTTTAACAAGTCTATCCTCCTACGTGTACACAACATTAAAGCTCATGCACTTTCGTCTAGATCCAATGATTGTTGATCCTCTGCGCTCAGATCCAATGGATGAGATATGTCCTTATCCTCTATGCTTCCTTCATTCATTGGACATAGATCTAATGGTCTAGGATCCTCTCCACAACCGATATGATGGTTGTTGTCACTCCTCTTCTTGATCTTTTGACTTCTTCTGCCTCATAAGAGTTTTGTCAGTGTTCAAAGGTTTCAGCCTTTGAGCTTCCTCCTGTGAACCCGACTACTCTGGGTCTCTCTTGTTCTTCTGAAAGCATTATATCTTCTGATCTTTAGGACTTAGAATAAGTCCATCACCTAGGAAATCCTTGCATTATCCCATCTAATCTTGATCTCCTCAAAGATTTCGATCTTCCATGCACTCCTTGCATTTCTGGGATTTCATCAAACTTATATTCGAAGGATTTATTGAAAAGAAATTGTTCTCACCATCCTAGTGTTTTTCTTGCTCAATGCACACCTTGCAGATATTCTCCTTATAGAGTGTTGAATAACTTTGTCTCTTTACAAAATCAACATAGAGTTATTTCTATCAACCCCTTTCACTTTTGTTGATGAAGGTTCAACATTATCTCTCTTAATCTTTTCTGAGGTAAGATCACCTCTGTCAATGCACTCCTTCCAGACAATGTGCACTCCTTCCACTCAAAAACTCAAAGAAGAGAAAAAATTGAAACTTATTCAATAATTCACAAGTTCATACATTCAAAAAATGAATGACATATAAAATCATAACAATGAACAAAAATACATAAACACACCATGTGCAGGAAAAAATTATTTTCTATTATCTCTGTGTGTCTATATAGATGTTTACAAAAAATGGACTTCATCAGAGTCCCAGTTCTCTCTAGTTCTCCTAACCTAACTCTATCTTGAGTTATACTTCTTCTATCAGACCTCTCTAGAGTTCTTCTTCTCCTATCTGACCTCCCCACTAAGATCTCTCTCTCCCTTTACAAAATGAGGGAACTACGAGCTTATCCTCTACATCACCTTAGTGTCATTATTGTCTCAGTTAAGACACCATACTCCTACGACTTCATTACATAAATAATTGTATCCAGACCTGACTATGATCTAGACCTTCTTACACTCAACCATTTAAGTCAACTCTATACACTACCTATATAATGCCATGTCTCGGTTCTTAGGACCTTAAAACAAATCCCTATAGGATCATATTTTGAATTTAAAAATGGGAGGGTCAATGCCTCTCCTTCTCTGAAGTGCACACTGATGTGGTGGAATGCTCGCACGTTCCTGAGGTGGAGAAATGATCCTGCATCATACTCCACTGCTATGAAAATCATGAGCTCCCGCTCATGAGCTCCTCTTCTCCAGTCTTGAAATCTTCTCTCTAGCTATGTCGTTGATGATGCTACTATTGCTTTTGTTTCTTCCCTACTGCTACAGAAGGCTGTCTTTTGTTAAGCTTCTCTTTGTTGACTACTTCTTCTGACCTCAACATCAACTGCTTGATCTCCTCTATCATCCTGTCCAGATGCTCCAGTGGTTGGATCTTCTTATGCAGTCCTTTTTGTTGCACTTCCTCCTCAAACACGTCAAAGGGTAGATCATCCTTATCCCCCACGTCATTTTCTTCTCCTGCGACATTAGTTTTCCACCCTGCTACAGACTCTAGTTTCACAGTCTCATCATTGAGCTGCTTCTCAGCTTCCTCCTCTGACAGATAGGTTTTTTTCTGTTAGATCCTCTACTTGTACATCACCAGCTTCCTCCAATTTCTCTCTGAGCTGGTATGTTCCTCCATCTAACTCTAACTTAGCCTATTAGATGTGCATAATTCACATCTTGACCCTTTTCTCTAGGGTTTCCAGTTCCTCATGCCGTTCAACAAAGTCTATGTTGCCTGCTTCCTCTTCTGCTGCAAGCTACCATGCTGCAGTCATTTCCTGTTCATCTTCTTGGCTGAAAATTTTGAGAAATTGTGTCGAATGCGCTTCTCCTAAAATTTGTGTGACTGTCTTCTAGAAGCCATCTGCTGGTTCTGGATTGTCCAACCAATCTTCCAACATCCTTAATTATATCTCCCATTGAGTGAGCATCTAGACTGTGTGCTCCTCTTCTTTTTCTCCTTGGGTATATTCTGATACCTGCTCCTTTATCACGACAGTCACCATTGGTTGTCCTTCTTCTTTTGTTGTTGCATCTTCAACACATGTTATGGCCTCAACTTGGCTATGTGGCAGGAATACCTCAATTCCTCCAATGATCGAAATTCTCCTATGATCTTCCTCCATCAACTTTCTTTTCTGATATGAACTCTTAGCTGAGTTCATCTCTTCTCCCTTGCCCACCTAGAAATATGGGATTTCTTCCCTGCCTTCCTGGAATTCTATGAGGAGATCCTCCAAGTATGCCATCTCATTACTCACCTAGAAATATGAACTTTCATTACTTATCTCCTCACATCTTATGATATCATCCACTGATCTCCTTCCATTTCCCACCTGGAAACTTGAAAGTCAACTTCTTCCCTCTTGGCAGTTCCTAATATCCTTAATTGATCCCTTCTCTTCATCATCACTGAGACTCTTCCCAGCTTCTGGCTCACAGGTGTGAACCATCTCCTCTTCACCTCTGAGGGATTTAACATACCTCGGCCACACTCTCAACAGCCTTTGTTTTCCTTTGGATAACAATTTACGAACATGCCATTTCACCTTCTTCTTCATGGGGCAGTCATACACCCAATACAATTTAGCATCCTGTTGTATTTTAAAGGTCAGCAGATCTGCTATTTATCTTACCTTGTTGAGTTCTTTATCGATCTCATCTTTAATACTCTACTGGAGGTCCTTTCTTTAACCATGCTTATGGCCTTAAGTAGACATTTTCACCTTCTACCTGCCCTCCTAGAAAGCCCACGAATCACTCTACATCTGAGAGCATCTCCATCTTCTCTCACAACTCACCTGGTTGTTTAAATTTTTGTTGTTATGCACTTGAAAAAGCCTTCTCATAGACCATCAGTACTATGCCTCTTTCACATGTTGTCTGCATGCAAAGTTGAACCTCTGATATAATATAATCTTACCAGATTATCTCAGTTTACCTCCTTCCTATATGTTGTTTGCAAAGAAAATTAGGCTTTGATACCACCTGATGTAGCCCGCCTAGCCTCTTGGGGTTATGTGACCTCCCGGTATAGTATATTTCCTTCTTCTGAGTTGAATTGACTCTTTATTCTACTGATTGAACCCAAATCAATTATACACAGGCCCCTTTTCATCCTTTAGGCACAGGTCCTGTGATACCCGCACCCTTGGTCTGCACACTTTGGGCACTCTTCATTTTGAGGGCACTAGATCCTTTTCACTAGCCCCTTCCTTGCATGCGACCTTGGGAAATGACCTCACATGACTGATCGATTATCTATTAAATTCCACGTACCTTTAATCCACGAAATGGTATGGGATCCTCGATCTACCGATCTTGATGGTATGTCTGAGCTGATGCTTTAGATCTACCCCTTCCAAATCCACTGACCATATCTACTCCTCTTGAATCATTGAATATGATCTATTCGCGATTCCGGACTTCGAGGTTTTGAAATATCAAAGCTCTCTTTTTTCCGTAATTCAATCTTCCAGAGTTAACGAGTTGTTTCCACCTGTCTCCATGAACCTACAGCCAAGATGTCCTCCGCAGATTCATCCTTTAGGAATCTCAATTCTCAAATTATTTATTTTCCCTCTGTGATAATATTCTGAAGTAGAATATCTATCGACACTTGTCCCCCTTAATCTACGACTTGGATTTCCTCCATGAATCTGGCCTTCGGTAATCTCAATTATCAAACCCTCACCACTGCTAATTGTTTATCTTCTAGAGTGGAATATCTACTGACACGTATCTTCCCCAATCAACAATTGTTCTCTCGCTTCAGGACTTTCACCTACTTAACTAGAGCAATGGCCCTCTTACTCCCTTCTCTATTGACAATCGAGATCTCTTCTCCATATCTTTAGAACTTTCCTCCTCCACTTTCCTCTGGAGATCTAGATATGGCGATGTGTTTCCACCTTGACATTGATGACTCTCATCGTTTCTAGAACTTCGGCCTTTAGGAGTTTTCAAATCTTAAGAAACACAAACTTCCAGAGTGTCAGATCCTCTAACACCTGTCCTCCCTAATCCAACGGTTATCCAACTAAATGAATCTTTGTCCTCGATGTGTCCCCTTGTAGATCAAAGATCCATGTTTCTCCTTTGGCATCAATGGAACTTAAAGGTTCGAGCTTCGATGCTTCAGAACTTTCTAAAACTCAACTTCTCAAACACCCCAGAGTATGATCCTCTGAAGTTCAGAATCATGTGACACCTATGCAACCTAGATCAAAAACTATTTTTCACTTCAAATGTTTGAGAATCAACGATTTCAAACCGTTCTCCTTCATGTTCTCTTGTTCTGATTTCACCTGGAGTTCACGATCTTTTTCCACGTGCCCTTTATGGGTATGACAGTCCAGATTCTCTTCGATTCTTCAGTTCTTCAACTCTTCGGCTCTCCGATGCTTTGAGATTCAGGAGTCTCAAACTCGTATGCCCTCATTTCTCCAAGAGTGGTTTCACATGGAGACTCATATCTGCTGACAATTGTCCCCTTGTAGATTGATGACCCTCATCTCTTCTACTATTTAGGGTTGTGGTGTTTCAACATTCTATCCCCTGTCTTTTCTTGATATTACAATTCACCGACGCCTGTTCCTCTGAATCTGATGACTCATATTCTCTCCTCTTCTTCGGCTGTTTGGGCTTTAGAAGTTTCAAACTTGTGTGCCCTCATTCCTTTCGAAGAGTTTCCACCTAAAATTGATGGATTTTTGCCATGCGTCCACCCAGATGATGGACGGTCCCAAATGACTTTGGGACTTCAGGAATTTAACAAGTCTACCATCCTGCGTGTACACATCGGTAAGGCTTGTGCACTTCCGTCCAGATCTAATGATTGTTGATCCTCTGCACTCAGATCCAATAGATGAGATGTGTCCCTCTCCTATGCACTTCCTTCATTCAATGGACGTAGATCTAATGTTCCAAGATCTTCTCCACAATTGATATGATGGTTTTTGTCACTCCTCCTCCTGATATTTTAAATTATTCTTCCTTGGAAGAGTTTTTTCAGTGTTCAAAGGTTTCAGCCTTTGTGCTTCCTCTTGGGAACCCAACTACTCTGGGTCTCACTTGTGCTTATGGAAGAGTTATCTCTTTTGATATTTAGGACTTTGAATAAGTCCATCACCTACACACTCCTTGCATCATCCCTTCTGAGCTTGATCTCCTCGAATATCTCGATCTTCCACACACTCTTTCTGTTTCTCGGATTTCATCAAACTCAGATCTGAAGGATTTCTCGAAAATAAATTCTTCTCACCCTCACATTTTCCTTGCTCGATTCACACCTTACAGAGTATTCAATAACTCTATCTCTTTACAAACTCAACACAAGTTCTTTTTGTTCACTCCTTTCACTTCTGCTGATGAAGGTTCAACTTTATCTGTCTTGATATTTTTTGAGGTTAACTCACCTCTGTCAATGCACTCCTTGCACTTAAAGACCCAAAGAAGAGAAACAATTGAAATGTATTCAATACTTCACCATTTCATACATTCAAAACATGAATGACATATAAAAGCATAACAATGAACATAAATACATAAACACACCATGTGCAGGAAAAACTTATTTTCTATTATCTTTGTGTGTCTATACATATGTTTACAAAAAATGGACTTCAACAGAGTCCCAGTTCTCTCTAGTTTTTCTAACCTAATTCTATCATGAGTTCTTCTTTTGATATCAGACCTCTCTCGAGTTTTTCTTCTCCTATCTGACCTCCCTACTAAGATCCCTCTCTCCCTTTACAAAACAAGGGCTCTACGAGATTATCCTCTCCACCACCTTAGTGTCATTATTGTCTTAGTTAATACACCATACTCCTATGGCTTCATTACATAAATGATTATCCATACCTGACTACAATCTACATCTGCTTACAGTTAACCATTTAAGGAGAACCTATCCACTACCTATAAAAAGGCATGGATCGGTTCTTACGACCTTACAGCACAAATCCCTATAGGATCAGATTTTGAATTTAAAAATGGGAGGGTCAATGCCTCTCCTTCTTTGAAATTCGCGTTGATGTGCTAGAATGTTGGCACATTGCTGAGGTGGAGCGATGCTCCTGCATCACAAATTAATTCTCATGTACTTCAGAATTTGGTTCATAAATCATATATGAAATATGATATGAGGAAGCTAAGAGGGAAGCTGAGAAGCTTCTTCTTGTCTCTTATTTCCTCAGTAGAATGGAAATCGTGGAACTCACCACGGTGCTATAGTCTTGTGGCCATGGTACCTCTATGATTATTTCCTAGTTATTATTAGAATTTATTGTGTATGAAGATGCCATTGGAGACTCTGAGTAGCCTCACGCATAAAAATATTGCATACAGCAAGGTGTCGTAAACTCTACCTCAACTCTTGGGTAAACTTGTTGTAATTCCTTTCTTTTACCTTCTAGTGGTATAGGTTTTATGTGGAACTAGGTTTGTAAAACATTTGCAGAAGTAATTCAAAGTTTAGAGAAAATGTGAGGATTATAAGAAAACATGCGGAGTGTCAAGGCCAACTTATTTATGGATAACTTTGAAAAAAGAAGAACTTGAATCAAAGGCACAATATTAAAATTGATGATATCCTCTTGATATTTGACATGGTCTCACTATTCCCCATGATTCTTATAAATGAGGCAATGATAGGCTTGAAGACAACACATACCTAAAATCCACTTTATTTTCTTCTAGGGTGAGCATTATGAGAAAATGTCCAGAGTGGCAATGCCAACTTATTTATGGATAACTTCTAGAAAAAACCACTTGGCTCCCTCAACTTAAAACGAGATTGGTGGGTGAGGTATGTGGATGACATTGATGTAAAATGGGGCCCTATGTGATGGAAGATCTTCGAAAATTCCTGAACCATTTGAATACTTAATCCAACTCCATAGAATTCACCATGGAATTATAGGAAAATCATTCGTTGCCATTTTTTTACATGATTGCAAAGAAAAAATAACAACGAGAGGTCATAAAGTGTACATGAAGAAAATCCATAAAAAAAAATACTTGCATGCAAATGCTCATTAGAACCCAAACAAAAACATGGGTGTCTTGAACACGTAAAATCCCCTAAGTTTTTCATAAGAACCCACTACAATGCACTAGAATTATATAAATTGTAGAGTGTACGCACTGGGATTTCATTACAGATATACCTTTCCTTCGTAATAATAACCTTGACAATACATTGTACGTATTTCTCCAATTATGTTTTAATGTCCGTTGAGAATATGAACCCTACTCTCATCAGTGTCATAAATCCATGAGTATAATAACAAGAGCATGAATATAACATTGTAATCAAAATAATTTTGATTATATAACCAAAAAAACTATTCCTAGTCTAGACTTGATGTTAATCAATGAGGAATGGTAATAGATGAGGGGGTATCTTCCATACAACATATTAAAAAATTGAACAAGAACAATCTAGAAAAACCTATAAATACATAAGAATTACTCTATTTACAATCACAATCTAAAACAACATACAAGGAATTCTCTCTCCAAGCCCTTCATTAGTGTAGCCAAGGGTTAAAGTGATTCATAAATATTGTTATTCCAATTGAGAAAGGAAGGAAGAAATATAGGAAGCATAGATAGATACCTAACAAACTGATGTCTTCCATCCCCTCTATAGGAGGAGCTCTTTAGCACCAGGCTTTCCATCACGATGATTACCAATTGCTGATATGGTCAATTTCCTATATGAGGATATGGCCAATTTCAGATATGGGAAGAAGAATTTGTAGCATCAATGGCCTAGAGGGCATGAGGATGGTAGTGAAAAGCACCCGAGGGAATTAGTTGTACCCAAGGGAAATGTACCCATTGAATATGTTGAATGATTTTTGTTATTTTTATAAAATCTTTAAAGAGGAAAACAAATTTTATATCAATTTACAAAAATAAAATAAAAAAATATTTTATGTCAATTTTAAAAACATAACACATCTAAAAAATAGTGTCACTCAGAAAAAAAAATGAAAAAAAAGCGTCATTGGAAAACAAAGGAAGGTTGGCTTAAGGTCAGAACGACTCATGTCTTAGACGAGTTCCTCATTGATGCTACCCACTAGAGATTCGACCACCATTGATAGATACTTCTCATAGGATGATGATGGAGAAAGAGTCTCATACCACTATGCAAAACATTGCCCTTATTTACACGATGCAATGGGAATAACTCAACCATCGAAGTCAGTGATAGGTAAGTAATACACAAGTAGGGAAGTAGATGAGAGTCATGTTATTGAGAAATAAAGTCATCAATATGTTGAGAATACCTATCATTGTATTGTTTCTTCCTTGTGCAGGTCGTTGCTAAAGGAATTCATAGAAAACTGACGGAAAGTATGTGGTCCTTGTAGCCACCTCCTGTAAGTAGCATTCACCACCCTCAACAAGCTTGTGAAAAGGGGAAAAAGGAAGGACATGTTGTCAGGGTATGATCGTGAAGCAGGAAAATACACAGCCTAAAAGACTGGTCCCTTGGGATGCCTCTCCCTTGTGCTCTCCAAGGTTTAAAAAGGTAAGGAATGTTATTTCTCCATGTCATTGGCTCAGTTGTAGTGAGTGTCCAGTTTTCCAGGTATGATATTATTTAGAAAGCGAGTTACACATATAATCACAGTTAATTTGGAATTCAAGGCGATGAACAATAGAACAAATCCTTACAAAACCGATTACATCGTCTTAGCCTCTAGCCAGAATACATTTGTTATTGTGGAATCCAAACAACCAAATGGAAAATATATCATGGCATCCTGACCATATGTTACCTCGAAAATCCCATTCGATAAAAGTAAAACCACATCAATATTATAGTACTCAAGATCATTAAGGTCTAGTTTGGAAAATCTGCAAATCACGCCAAATTTCATCGACATGAGACACACAAACAATGCCACAAAGTTCAGATACAACTTGAAAATTTTGAATTCTCACCCATATCCCTCCATAGTCCCCAAGGATATCAACACTCGTTTGTTCTTCATGGTGGGACTCAATATACAATATTGTCCACTGGGTGAGATGTGTAAAGGATACTAGGGGAAGAATTGTTGCATCCGTAAACCACTAGTCCATTATTCTTCCCAAACATGCGCTTCTCTAGGCTTCCTACAACAACAATAGTGGAGTTTTGTCCCGCGATTTTCTCAACAAGCCATATTTGGAGTTCAACTACATGGCTAATAATATCTCCATCAACATGAATCCATTTTTTAATTGAATTCCTTACAACGTAAACATGAAGTTGGTTTTGAAGGACACAGGCATTATGGGATTCAAAAATCATCTCATTCACATCCATGGCTACAATTTATTCATAGTCGGTGGGGGATTTCAAAACTACAACCCCAATACAAATCATTCTTCATTCAATCTCGCCTATCCACGTATGTATAATATAGTCGATGTACCTAAAGGCTATTGAGAAACTTTGAGGTTCAAAATTGATAATCCAGGCAAATTGTTTTTAAAACTTTGTAGTCTATCATTTTATTCTCTTTGTTCTTGCAATTAATATGAAATATTGTTCCCCTGGATGGGGTGCTACTGTGAGACAGATGTCATATGGAGGGGGTGTGAAGTGGCCAGCATGGAGATGGCCATGTGACAAGAGCATGTCACACCATCCCACCATCCTCTTGCATTTAAGCCTAGCTCATGATGGCCCAAGAACCATTACTCTCGGTGCGCCTAGCCTCATCTTGCTATCTTTTCGATGGTAGAACGCCATGAAATCAAATTTACTTTGTGCATGCACCTTTTCTTCCTTCATCTGCCTCGATGCCATGCCTACTGCGAGTGGAATTTGTAGAGGTTCCCTCCATTACCTATGCTTCCTCCCTATGCCTGCATTCTCCCTAAGTGTCACCAGAATTCCAATTCAAAAAGGAAAATCAAGGTGCGGCTCCGCTTGGCAGCCAAGCCAGCCGCAAGTGGCTCTCAGACTGTGGCCTACACCATCCCCTACCTTGTCACCTGCTTCTTCTTCCTCGCACTCCTCTCTGTCATCGTCACAACAAGGTCCTAGTAACCTCTCGTTCCTCTCCTCCCCCTCCACTACTCGGCTAGAATGGCTTGCCCTCTCTAACAATTCACTGGGTTTCCACCGATGACCCTCTTTCGACCTGGCCTTGTATTCATTACCGCCTCCTACAATCCCCCAAAATTCACCAGTGAGCACACCTGGCCAACAAGATAACTCTTCCAGTCAACCTCACCTGGGAGCGAGACCAAATCTCCTTGGGCCACAAACAGGCCCTCACTCTTTTTCTGACTCAGTACCAGACCTCACATCTGCAAGACAACATCGTTATCCTGCAAGGTTTGGTATTTGAGCTGTGACGAGGCCTGGATGACCTCTAGTTTTGACTAGAAATCAAGGATGGAAAGGCTTCAACACTCCTGCAAATGCTCTCCACTCTGTAGGGGGTTTACCACTCTACACCAGAAGCAGGCGAAGCCGCAGTGAAAGGAAACAGAGGGGACTCAGGGGAGGGAGGAGTAGATGCTACAGGGGTTGGCGATGAAGATGATTTGGGCCTTGCCATGCATGTGGCCATCGATGAGGGAGGTACACCTATCGAAGAAGAAGTTCTTGGTGATGACAATGACACAGAAATGACCATGCATGAGGCCATGGAAGAGAGTGGTACATTGGTTGAAGTCAGAAGGGAGGGCAGTGACACGAGCATTGCCATGCATGAGCACATGGAGTGGGGAGGAAAAATTGTTGAAGAGGAGGTTGTTGACCAACGATTTTCGCCACCTCCCAGTTCGCATCATCGTGCTTCAGGCCAACTGCATGACTGACACAGGTGTCCTCATGGCATTTTAGCCAAATGTTTGACTTTATTTTTCCTCATGGAGGCCAAGACCATGCTTGATATGTTGTTTATTTGTTTAATTTTTTATGTTTAAGTTTTATCATTTCTAAGACTGGTAGCTTAAAACATATGCCTTTACTATTACCGGTTGGATGAACTAGTTTCCCCTTGGGGTAGTTCAGTTATTTCAGTCCAGACCTCTGGATGACTTTTGTAACTATGGTTTTTTGAAGGATTTTTATATAAATCTTACTTACAAAAAAAAAATATATGAAATATTGTTGGTTTACATGTGTGTGGTTCATGCACTGTCATATGGAAGTGCACAATGCACACGTCCTACTCGTGCACTGCATGTTAGAATATGTAATTCTTACTTGTCTTACTCTTGTATGTGAGCATTATGTTTGTAAAGTAGAGAACAATCTGTAAGAGAGTGGTTTGATCCTACGGTTTTAAGATATTGTTAAATAATTGGTTGTGAGAGAGATTCTCTCCAAATAAGAGTAAAATAATAGTTTGAGGTTGAGATATTGTCTCAATTGAGTTATTGTGTGATATTTATCTTTAAACAAGCTTGTTGTAATTTGTTGTATTTATATGTATTCATTACATTAATTCAAGATGGTGATTGACACCATTATTTATGTATAATATTCAACTCTCTCGTTTTAATATGGTATCAGAGAGAAGGATTGGGCATTACTACCTCATGGTAGTGCCCAGGAACATGGGAGAGTAGAGAAATCGTGTGTTTTATATGTGAATATTTTTGCATGACTCTGTGTGAGGGAGAGATCTCTAGTTTGCTGGAGAACAGAACCGCGTAGAAAGATAACTTTAGTGTTTCTTGTGGATTCCATTTTGGTGAATATGATGGGATTGAGACTTCGTTGCAGTGTTGCTAAGTGGCATAATTGGTTGAAGGTTGAGCTTGCATGCTTGACCTCGTGGTTCTTTAGGACTATACACAACGTTTTTTTGTTTTGTGTGTTGATGTGCAACTGATTTGAAAAAAAATGATGTGGCTGAATTTGATAATGAAGAAGAAATTGACACTACCGATAAAGGAACCAACGAAGTTTACTGAAGAAGAAATTGAGACTAGCGATAAAGGAACCAACGAAGTTGAGGATCATTAAATTGGAATTACCTGAATTGTGCACAATAGCGTGGACAATGTATCCCTTGTCGAGTAATCATTGATTTTGTTAAAATTATACAATGGTTGGTTGACATGCCCATTAAGTTGGAGGTCCATATTCAGTCAGGATATATTATTTTGACTTCTTTTATTGAATTGAAGCAGTTTATGTGGGAGGAGTTATTTGCAAAACTGTGAACTACAAAGTCACAACCATGACCGACATGACCAACAGAATCGAAGTTGCTCAGATCATTGATGTCATATTTGAAGAACGTAAGTCTCTCTTTCGTTGTCAGGAGGGACAAAATATGGTTATTTTTACCCATTCATTAGATGTCTGAACGTGGCGTTCACATAGTATTCCTGAAGCAGAAGATCTGCTCGGGGAGTCGATGTACCTTCCTTCTATCGTAGTTTCGTCTATCGAGGAAAATATTGGTGTGTCAAGGGGTTAGCATTGGCTTATGTTGGGGAGGTTTCTCCTGCCTACAATATATTTATTTCTTGATAGGTGATGGCCAGCCTATTTATAGCTACAATGATATGTAGACAAAATCATACCTTTGATGTTATTGATGTTACTGTGATAAAAAAAATAAAATTAATGTCTTGGAATTTCTAATAATGTATTGAACCTTATTGATCTTAGCTAACTAAATATGGTAACAATTATTTTTGTTAGAATTAGCCACTCTAACATATAATAGATGAAACATGGATATTCAAGATAATCATTGAATTGACATACCAATGACGAAGACAAAGATTCCTGAGATGTGAGTGGGAGTGGGCTTGTATATTGGACATATAGTTGGTAACCTTTGTGTTGATGTAAATCATTTTTAGATGCTTGTTGTACCTAAATTAATGATGCATATGCGATGCAGATGGTGCATGATTGATTGTACCTACACCCGAGACTTTTTTTCCAATTTGTATTGCCTCATCATAGGCAAGTTAGTTCCCCGTGTTTGTTGTAATCCCTGCTATTCAGGAAGACATGTTGTGGTGCGTTTTCACACATAGTTATCCTATTATGCATAGAGAGGATGTGGATCAAGTTGTGGAATAGACCAATGTGAGAGGTATGGGGGTGACAGGTTTACTCGTAGCCTAAGCTTGATGTTGAGTCAGAGAAATTGAATCTTCGATTAAGGGGGGGACTGTGAGATGGATTTATCTCATAATGTGATGGACCAAGTTATGATTAAGGGAGAACCTAATATGTTGATAAACGATATAGGTGAAAAATATTCCTAGAGAACTGGAGAGTATAGTGGATGGTACCCATGTATCTCGATAGTTGGATTTATTTTTATATGGACATCAATGATCATTTGTTTGCAGTAACCAGTTTATGCAGGTACAAGAGGAAGAAGTAAAAACTTGAAGGATAAAGCCCATAGTGAGAAAATCCTATTCAAAGAGAAGCAGATGGCAATGTGGAAGCCATAATGAAGATGACATCAGTGGAAGTTTTGTGGAAGCAACAGAAGTGAAGTAACAATGGAGATTAAGCCAAGTATTCATTAAGGGAGAGTGTTGGAATATGTAGTTCTTAATTGTCTTAATCTTGTGTGAGAACATTATGTTTGTAAGGTGGAGAACAATCTCTATGAATGTGGTTTGATCTACAGGGGATGGAATGCAAGCCCCAATTGCAATGCAGTGTCAGACAAAGTGCAATGTGAGAGGTTGAAGTGGCCAATGACAAATAAATTTATAAATTGTTCTAAAAAATATTCAAAAACTAGATCTCACCAACAAGGGTATTTAGTCATATCACTTCCCCATGAATGAATAAGAAAATTGAAATATAATTTTTTAATAATTTAAAAAAGGTTTTTAATTTTATAAATATTACATTTAATTATATATTTTAGAGAACTTTGGAAACACTTTTTAAATGTTTTGTAAAATGTACAAGGTAATATCATTTTGTAGGTTGTATTACATTGTCTCTATTGCTATATTACCTGTTTTGGAAGGTACTAATTAAAAGGACTATTTCTATCTTAACTTATCCTTCTTTTCTTCACTTTATTGGGGATGGAAAAAATCTCTAGGGTCGACTCTATTTGGGGAGGAATGATGATGAATCTCCACCTTGTGTCATGTGCATGCATCCCATGCTATCTAGTTTATTGTTTGTTCCTTGGTTTGGTCTTGGTTATGTCCTAGCAAAGACAAATCCGACCATATGGGGTGATAGGGAGTGGATGCTATCAAGTGAAAATAGTCACATGTTCCCCTTTGAATGAAGCCTCTATGAGTTGTTTGTTTAGGGATCAATCTTGTACATCAATAAAATAAACAAATGTCAACCACACGTTGGGTTGTACAAAAAACCCAAGTTCTCACATAGTGCTTCAATGGTGAACAACACTCCCAATTCTTTCTATTTTTTGAGAAGAATCAGATAATATTGGTAGAGAAATTTGTTTCTAATCATGGCATCCCTTTCTTCCTTCCTTATTGAGGGAATAAAAGAGATCCGCCTATATCACAATAAATATATTAAACTAGGATATCTATGAAACAACAATTGTCTCATCCAATCCCCAACTTGGTATTCTCATAAACAATTTTTTTTAAGGAAAGGTCATCCCATTTTCTTAGCCATTCGGGAACATAAAGAAAATAAGGGAATAAAATGGTGTTATACTTACCTAATCTCATGGAGGTAAGGTCCTAATCTTTAGTATATTGAAAGTGTTGTGTCTTATCCTTTCTCTTTGGTATTCACAACTCCATACCTCATCCATAATGGGTGGGTTATGTCATTTGGTGAAGACACCTTTTGGGAAAGACATTCCTGTAAAGATACCCGTGGTACCAATAAATTTACTCATTGTTACTGGAAAATTATTTATTATTTCCTTCATTACTAGGTGTTTGATAAGTGGAGGGAGTTAGGGAATTAAAATACTTTGAAATATATCTTTTACATGAGGCCTTTGTTTCTTCCCTTCAAAGAGATATATTGTAAGGTAGGGTCACATATCTTTGAGGTAATGACCTGTATCATGTTGATGACTAGAGATATACGATAGAGAAGACATATATGGATAGTAGGTTCGTAAGCATGGCTCATGTAAGGTCCCAGAGCTAAGAGGTTGTTGATTTCTTTCCCTCAAATACATCTTTCCTAAATCCATGCAACTTTTCACGATTATTTATTCCTTCCCCTCAAATAACTCCATTATATTCTTTTGTATTGGTTTGTGAGGCTTGTGTACGATCCC